>VYZQ01041217.1:0-10000 GCA_013400655.1 Mystacornis crossleyi | reverse complement strand
TGCAGGAGCTGCTCCTGCTTGGCTTTTTCTACCAGCTCGGAGCATCTGGAGAATGGGTGCAAATGCTCTCCCTTCCATGCTTTTGCCACCACATCCTCCCTGAAAAGGGCTTTTGGCGGGCTGTCAAAATACATCTTGTCCAGCACCGGGTGCTGGTGTCAGGGCTACGAGGTGAGGCGTGAAAGGGCCTGAGTGTTTCCCACCCTGCCACTGAGGCCCAGGTTTGTGGCACCCCTTGGAAGGGGCACAAATAATGATTCTGAGCAGGACTCGGGGTGTTTTTCCCCTCTCTCTCTGCCCGTGCTGAGAACAGAAAACACTCGTGATTTCCCGTCGGCTTCTGCCAGTACTTTCAGGACTTGCTCACCTCGTTTCCTCCCCCAAGCAGAATATCGTGCCCTCGGTCCTTGGCTTCCCAAGCAAGGCGGAGAAGACATCCACATATTCCCTACACCATTTTTCTCTTTAGTGGATATTAGCAGATGTGCTTCCAGCAGACTGGCTCAGCACAAACAGGCTTTTAGAGCGACAGGTTCATGAACCAGGGGCCCCGCTGGCGCTCCTGTACCCAGCTCCCCTCACCACCCTCGCCGTGCCCCGGCCCTCCACGCCACGCCAGGCCGGAGAGCCTCGAAATCTCCCTCTCCCGAGCTCCCCAGGGTTTCTGCTGATTGATTTCTCTTTTTTTTCCCCTCCTTGCTGCCCACTAAGCGATGCCTATAAGTGCCTGTGCCGCGGCGCCGGCGCGGGGCTCACTTGCTGCTCCCAGATAAGCGCGTTAATCTTTGTCTTGTGCGGCGGGATAAGACACCAGCCCTGGCGGCAGCTCCGCGGTGTTTGTTCGAGTTGCTTTCGCGGAGCTGTTGCAGAGCTCTCAGAGCATTGGGTCTTGGCCCATTGCCCCTGCTAGGCTGCTCCCTTAATGGATTAGCAGGACTTCAAGGAAAATCCTGCTTTAACAATAGCGGGGAATCGTGTGGTCCTCGGTCTACCTAAGGAGAGGTGCCAGCGGTATTTTCTGCTACCAGCAAATCTGCTCGGGCTCTTTGATCCCATTTCTCTCTTCTTGATTTTGATATCTCTACAAAAGCCATTGCAGATGGGAAAGGGAGAAAAAACCACAAACCCCGAACGCACCAGCCAAGCCACGCTCAGTTTTTTGTTCATTCTTCCTTTTTTTTTTTTTTTTTCAGCTTTCCTCTCTTTCCCTTCCCCCCCTCCCTCCCTTGAGCCGCTGAGGCGGCCTCATGGAAGAGAAACTAAATCGCTCTCCTTTTGCTTTGGGCTGTTTTTCATCACTTCTTCTGTGCTTCCTGACCCCAAAAAGCAGGCTTAAGTTGCTGCATTCCTCCTCCTTCACCATAGCCAGAGACACAGTTCTCCTCGTTTCAGCAGATGTGCCAAAGGTACTCTGCTCTCCCTTGAGCATAACTTCAAATTTTGGCAAATGCAAGGCTTGGACATAGTCCAGGAAAATGTTTTTGTCTTGAAAAAAATGT
Source organism: Mystacornis crossleyi (assembly GCA_013400655.1). Taxonomy (NCBI): domain Eukaryota; kingdom Metazoa; phylum Chordata; class Aves; order Passeriformes; family Timaliidae; genus Mystacornis; species Mystacornis crossleyi. The sequence continues at coordinate 8,501 of VYZQ01041217.1, read as the reverse complement.
TTTTGTTTTGTTTTGTCAAAAAAAGTACTTCATTTGAGCATGAAATGTTGTTTGAAACATATTGCTGAAATTCTCAGAAATCAGGAGTTTTCTTAATATTTCAAGGGAGCTCTCAGTGAGCTCCAGATGTTTTGCCACTGACCATCAGCTCTGGAAATGGGTAGCCAAGCAGGGAAATTATTATTCCTCTCAGCCTTATCTATACCAGAAGGCACAAGCAGTGACACTGAAAAAATGTCAATTAACCTGCACTGTTGGTAACCTCAGAGGCTTCTTTTTACCTGGAAACTTTTTTTTTTTTTGGTGGAAAAATTTCCATATGTGTGCGTGTACAAGTCTGGGTGAGCACATGAGCAAAGCCGTGGATGTGATGCTGGAAATCCTGCTGCCTTTGGTCAGCTTTAGAGGGAACTAAAGCCCAGCTGTGCTCACAGTCAGGAGAATTCAGCAGGGCTAACACACATAAAAGCAGGCACGAGATCCTTCATGTCTCAGACCAAGCAGCAGGCGTGCTTTGGGTCTTGCAAAAAAAAATACTGGATTGATGTGGAGCTCTGTGATGGTGAAAATACGTGGGATTTCTGCCACCTGCCCTCTGCANTTGGAAAAGCCCTCTAAGATCACTGAGTCCAACTGTTAGCCCAGCACTGCCAACTCCATCACTAAACCGTGTCCCTGTGTGCGTCAGCTCCCAAAAAATGCCTGAATGGCAGTAAATAAAAACACAAAAGAGGAGGAAAATGGTGTATTTGGGACAGCATTCCATGCACTGATGTTTTGAGACCTTCCAAAGCCACATTGTCTGCCCTGGAAATGCCCATTCCCTGAGCTCCATGCCCCACAGAGATCCCAAACATTGCTTCCTCCACCACCAGGGTAAGCTGGGAAGAAGCTGCTGGTTCATCCTCGGTTTTAGAGCTTGCAGTACAGACCAGGAGAGCTGCTGAGGGGCTGAGCAGAACCATGTGCTGCCTGGTTCCAAACACGTGGCCCCCTCGTGTGGCTTTGAGAGTGATGTTCCCTGGGATGGTGACTCTGCCCTGACAGACTGACCTTCGCTGGGTTTGAACCATTTTGGGTCACTATCCAAAAAGCTATGGCACAGGAAAACTGGTTCAGTGTGCTGTGGAGCTTTTCACACTTTGGGTTCAATGAGTGGATGTTTTCCAGGAAAGCATTTCCACCAAAAAGCACCCAGCACCCTCTAATTCTACACCAAAGACAAGGTTTGGGAAAAGCTCTTTAAATGCTGTGAATTGAATTATACTAAAATGAGTAGAAATGCGGATGACAGTGGTTCCTCCATTGCACTTTGTGCCTCAATCCCGAGCCCCTGACTTGTGTCTGATTGTGGAAAGGATATTTTGAAGTGCAGGAGCCTGGACAGAGCCCCCAGCTGCAGGGATAACAGGACAGGGGGCATCAAGACAACTGTGTGGAATTGGAAAGATGAGCCCCAGCCCACAGGACTGTGTTGGAAGGTAGCGCACAGATATATCACAATTACACTTCTCCGAGACTGGAAATGCTGGGTAATTGTCTTTCCCTGCCAGTGTGCTCAGGGCGCTTTACAACAATAAATTTCACCAGGAGTGCTGAAGAACGGAAAGCACAATAACAGGAAACCTGCTGCTCCAGGAATGCGAGGAAAACGAAGCTTTCGTGGAAGAACTGGGGTCTGGGTGTGCAGGATGGTGGAGCCATCCCAGGGCTCGGGGCTGGAGCTCCTGGCAGTGGGTATGGACGGGAGAGGGGGCGATGCCAACCCCCAGCCTCTGGAGCACTGCCCACCCCGCCTCTGCAAAGCGGGAACGCTCGGGGCTGAGCACTGATTTAGGGCAAGGACAAAGTTCTCTCTGCAGCCAAAACAAAATTGTGTGCCAGTCAAAAAGGTGTGAGACAGGCTATTGTTGGCCTCTAGGGAGTATCAGGGGACAAAAATCCTCAGAAAGAAATTCAAAAAACAACCCCCAGGGAAGCCGAGCGCTGCTGGAAGTGCTGCAGCACGGTGGTGCCAGGACCTCTGAGCATCCACGCAGCCCTCCCTGGGAAGACACCTCTAATATTCCACCCGGGGGCTAGAAAACATCTTCATCTCACTCCCTAAAAGGCAGCATGGGTTGGGATCTGAGCGACTTGGTGGCTGGATCATCGCAGACCCTCCTTTAGGGTCTGGGGAAATCCACCTGCAGCCCTGCCTGAGAGAGGAGGGGAGTGATGCCCTCTCCCGTCTCTCCACTCTCTTCTCCCCCCCTCTTCTCTCTCATTTCTCCTCTCTGCAGTGGATGGTGAGTGCAGATCTTTCCAGCAGGTGCCTGCTGTTTTTGAGGCACGTCCTACAGCAGGACCTTGATCTCACTGGGGCCTTAATAATAGCGAGATACAAAAAATAATCAGAATATATTCAAAAGTGGACAGGAGAGGGTATTTGGCTCGTTTGCAATGGCCATTAGATAGCTGATACTTGCTGTGTTTGCTCTCTATGCTTCAGAGCCATCCATAATTAGAACGTATTTTTGTAACCCTATCTTGGAGCAGATTTGATTTTTAGGAAGGAAAAATGTCACTAAATCATTATTATTCATGTGACAAATCCTGAAGGGTAAATTTTTTTTAAACACCACCTCTATCAGTCTCTCCCATGTCACCTAACTTTTATGCAATAACGCTGTTCCCTTAGAGATACCGTATAAAATATCTCTCACTTCCCAATATTATTCATAGAATTCCCATTATAGAACATTGAAAACCCAGATTAGAAGAGTACAAGAATATTTTATGACCAGTTTGAAAATGCTGTTACTGCTGCAATAAATTAAGAAGTTAAATTACTCCCACATTGAGTATTGATATACTGTGCATGGCAGAAAAATTCCTTTGAAATATACTGTACAATACATATAGAGAAATTCCAGCCCCTTTGATGGCTGCCAGCACAGGGGGTTATGAGGACTTGGGGGTGGGGGATTGGGTTGCCAAGTTTGGTTTTTGAAGCAACGAGTTGAGCAAAGGCAAAATCAGAACAGCAAAATTTTATATGGATAATGGGGAATATTGAGATGTTGCATTTAATGACCAAGTTCCTCATTCTTCTCACATTCTTTGTGAACTCTATAGAGAGGATATTTCCTGGGCCATCTGACCCAATTTCCCATTATGTTCTCTTGCTTATATCTGTGTGGATATTTATTTGTGGCCTTTACCTGACCACTGTGAGCATGTGATGTGTATATGCCTCTTTTATATTAAGGTTTTTTTCTTGGCTGGTGGTCAGTCGAACTGAAATCTTTGACTGCCAAGGGAAAAGCAGAAAAAAAAATTAGGAATGTTGGATCCAATCTGGCTGATGAGATATAATTGCTTTTAGATATAAAGATACTCACCTAATTAATTAAATCAACTTTTAATCTTTATTTCTAGTTGTTTGTGTTATTGGAGTGGTGTAAATCCACCAGAATGTGCCAGATAATTTTGAGATGCAGGAATTTATGTGCGCAAATTATCTTTTTTTTTTGTATTGCTTACACAGCTTCAATTGTGAAGCGTTGCACAGGGAACCGCACTCTTACAAAGTGGTTGTTACAACTTCAGGTAAGAGCTGAGCTGTCTCATTTATTTCCCTCTGTTGTCTGCTGGGCAAAAACCCCCCATTTTATTAAGGAAAATAATTGGGGAGATTTGCCCGCTAGGCCATGTTGGCAACCAAACCACCTATTTTGCGAAAAAATGTAACAAAAGAGCCCTTTTGCATATTTTGCAGAGGAATCCAGAGGGCTGCTGCAGCAGTGGCAGCGTAAGCAGCTTATTGGGGTTTGCCAAGAGCCCGGCATAATCCAGGCCTTGAGTTTACAATAATAATTACAGTGTATTCTGCTGATTGCGATATTCCGGGCCAGCAGGGCCTGTTTAACTAAGCTGGCCCTGGACTCGAGTACATACAAGTAATGTGATCTATTTATTAACGAGTGCCTTTTCACGGGAGCGTCCATTCTGAGCTCCCTCATTATTCCGCAAACGGGGAACGGGCTTCCAGCAGCAGTCGAAGGGACCAGAGGAGTTATTTAAGAACAACACAAACCTAGATTAAGCCCTGGTGTGTGTTTTTAAAGGTTATTCTTGGAGGATTTTCCCTCCGAAGGAAAGCGAGGCAATGAAGGGTAGAAGCCGAGCAGAATGTGTTTCCCTAGGTGCGCCAAAAAAAATTCACTCAAAGATCAGCAGCAGCTTTCTGTAAATCCCCAAGCTTAGGCGTGCTTGTCGGACCCTTGACTTTTTCGAGGAGCTGGTGCTGCTCAGATTAAGGCCAGCCCGGCCAGGGAACCGCTCAAACCCACGCGGATCCGGCGCCGAGCCGCAGCCCGGGACCGCGCCGGCCCTGCCCGCGGCGCCTTTCCCTCGCGCATAATCATGTAGCAGATCATGTATTCATTTGTATTATTAAATAAAGACTAACAGAGTTGTAGACCCAGCCGAGCAGAAGGCATGCTCGGAGGATCATGGGTTCCCGGCATGCCCCGCTCCCCTTGGAAAGGCGCTGACTCACTCCCCGAGCAATCAGCGCGGTGTGCCATTACAAATGGGCTGGTTAATAGGCCTGCATCCATTATCATTAGTGCATCTCAGCACGCAGGTACATGATGGGGCCTGCCAGCGCATTTGCTCCAGCTCACTGAGCCAGGGGCCATGCTCCATTGCAAATGAGGATGAGGAACACCTGCTCCAGGGTTTTTCGGCAGACCGGAGTCATCCTTCACATCTCATGCAACACTTGTTCTGTCAGAATGCAATGCTGGCACCGGCCGGAGCGGGGCTGTGCCAGGCGTCCGACTAAAGATTAGACACTTCCCTGTGGTCTCCTGCTCAAGTTCGGCTTTGAAATTATTTTTTTTAAAATTTTTTTTTTCAAAGAAAGCTTTTAAAAATTTATCGAGTTCGTATTAGGCATTCAGTCATTATGTTAAGGGTTTAAAAATAAAGATGAAAAAAAAAGGAACTTTGCTTCAGAAATTAACTTTTTTTTTGGCAATTAGAATGGCAGCATAAAATATTTATTGAGTCTGATAATTTTATTCACAGTGCTGAGTGCTGGCTGTTTGGATACGTTTCTTGAGAGGGGTTTTATTTTTGGAAAATTGATTTCTTTCCCCACCCCCAACCCCTATTTTTCTTTCTGGCCTCCTGTAACTATTCCCAGTGTTTGTGGGATTTTCTTTTTAATAGTCTGCACCAGGTGACCCGAGATGTGATACTGGACACCAACCAAAAGGGGGAAAATATGACAAAATATTGCCTTCTCCAGACACGTGTCTCTCCATGCATAGGCCTCTGCTCTGGCTGCCCTCCAGAACCAGGACAAAGGCTTTCCTCATCCTGCTCCAAAAGGCACAACGCTCGCTGCCAGCCCCAGGCTCGCTTGTCTGAGGCATTGGAAACCAAAATGAAGGGAGAAAAACCACTTGGAATTTGAAAAAGCAGCTCTTGAGGTTTGTAATTTACTCTGAAGGGCAGAGTGAAGGTGGCAGCGTGTCCTTCCCTTCTCCCTGTCCTGTGTAATGGGGATTTTATGGGCACTGCTGGCTGCCAAAGCGTCTCAGTCCTTAAAAAAAGGAATCCTGCAAGTGTGACCAGCTGGGAGATGCTGTCGGGCTCATGCACATCCCCTCATCCCAGTGGAGCGCTTCCTACTGGGAAGAGTCCTCTGAATCACTCCCTGGGGAAGGCACTTGATGTCCTCCAGCGCCACTTCCTGGGGAATGAGGAATCACCTTCTGAATCAAGGCTGGAGCTGACCTGGGGCACGGGGATATTCCCGGCCACATCCTGCCCCCGGCAAAAACGCAGCAGCAACATCCCCTCCTTGACCAGGGTCCTCTTTGTCTCCCAACAGAGCAGGAGGAATGGGAGCTGCTGCTTCTCCAAAATTCAGGTAAGAGGGCCCGACTCTGGGCTTGGAACAAGGCTTTAACTACGAAATTCCTGTTTGCTTTTCATGCTTTTCTTTTTTTTTCAAGAGTTACTCCTTCACCACATTCCCCAATCCTCCCATCCACGCCGACGAGGCTTTGGGTTCTGCTTCCAGAGCCTCCAAGGAAATGACAACTGTTTCAGCAGGAAGCCTCATCTGGTGGAATCCAGGTTTCCACAGTGATGAAATGATGCTGGGAGTTATGGATCTGCTGGTTTGGTGCTCTGCCAGGAGAGGGGAGTCCTCAGTTTGTTCTTCAGGATCCCAAGTCTTATCTCTGCTTTATGCCCAGGTACTACAAAAAAATGCTTCCCAGGATCCATCCTTTTGACCATTATGAGCTTTGATGGCTCAAATGGAATCTTGGACTCTCGTTCCCCAAGGTGCTTCTTGGTCCCTCCTGGGTTTGGGTTCCTTTCTTAAGATTTGATGAAATAAAAATGCTGAGGGAAGCACTGTAAATGCTGTGGATTAGAGACTGGTGTTAAACTTTGGAGGTTTTCTATATTTTCCATGTTATTACACAGAAATATTCTTGTTTCTTCTTTTATTCTGGTTACTTCAGAAGGTGTTTAGGGCTGTGCTCACCAAATGCCCTTGGATTGCTGCTGGAGATGTCCCTGCCTTACCCCAGGGCGTCGTGGGCTGGTCACTGATAACTCAGTATCAGACATAGAAAAAAGTTTAAAGGTTTCATATCACACTGTCTAAATTTTAAGGGAGGAGAGATAAAAAAATCTTCATCTTTTGAAATGCAGTTGTGACATGTTTTGATCTATGACTTAGTTCAGCAAATCCAAAAAGGAAAGAGTTGTCCTGCGAGGTGGGAGGGACCATCCACACACACGGTGCTGTTGGGAAGTGATGGGATCTGCAATGGCAGCTGAGGGAAAAGTCTGAAAAGAGACCAAATACAGAGAGATCTCACATATTGCAGCGGGAAATTTGGGAATAAAATACTTCCAGTTGCACTTAACAGACATTAAAATTAGTATTTGCCCTTTTCCTTGTTTAAGGCATATTTCCAGGTCTGTGCCTTTTGAGGGATTTGGGTTGGATGGGACTTTTGTTCAGTGCCTTTATTTTCATTTCTATGCATCCACTGAGAGCTGCTCAAAGTTGATGTTGCTGCAACGCTGGAAAAAGAGAGATTCTGGAAAGGCCAATTTTCCACTCATCCAGGTCTGAAAATCCTGAGGAAAAGCTGTTCCAAGGGGTGACAGTCATGCAGAATATTATGGATGTGTGTGGCTGATGCAGGCCAGATATGGGAGTATTTTAATTAGAAGCATGAGTAGGAAAATTAGGGTTTGGAGTAACTCTAGAAGGATGTCTGGAAGACTCTAGAGGAAGCAACCCCTTGGGATCAATCTGTAAGTCTGGATTTGGGAAAAGGCACAGTCAGGCAATGAGAGACAAGCCTGAGAATTGTCTGGGGATGCTAAAAATTCTTGGTTTTCTTCTGTCACAACAGAAATAAACAATATCTTCCTTTTTTTCTTTTCCCATTCCATAGGGAGTGCTGGATACCTACTGGGACTCTTATCACACACGGCAGGGAAGAGCTCCAGAGGGATATATGGAATATTGTTACTGGCTTGGAGTGCAGTGACGCACCCTCGGTGCTCGGGGAGTTTCTCACACAGCACCCCAAACTCCAGCTGTAGGCACCACTCTGGGCCTCAGCATCCTTAAAAACATCACCTTGCAGAGTTAATTTTGCAACCTGAGCGATAAATATTTAAAATATATCAGATACCAGAATTTTTTAAGCATAGCCTTGATGCTCAGGGTGTGTTTACACTCTGTGCTGACTGAACAGACCTCAGGATGTGTTTTTAAAATCCCAATCCCATCAGGGTGTCAAGCAAACAACACCTCTACCCACCTTCCATATACTTCAAATACACGGATGCTGCTGGATGCAGCTGCTAACTGGAGAAAGGGCTGAATCTAACTTGGAAATGCCAAGTTTATGTAATTCCTAACCTCATTTCTTGCATCGTGCTGCAGCCTCGCCCGGCTATGACCCATCCCTTCACCCCAGTGATGGAGTGGCTGCATCCAGACGTGCCAGGGAGTCCTGAGCCCGTGATGTGACAGCTCAGCCAAACTTTGAAACCACATCTCTGGAGGTGAGAGGCTCGTGCATTAACCCGCTTGTGCTGCTGCATATTTAAAGCACGTTTTTTAATATTGAAAAAAAGAAAATCATCCTATATTTGGGGGGAAAAAAGCCCCCATTAAAGCATCAGGGGTTGAAACAGATGGTGCTGACAGAAACTCAGACACAAAGAGAAGTTGGATTGGGCATATTGGGGTTTATTTTGGGGCGGAGCTGTTTGGCACCCTGCTGCCCTGAGGTGCTGGGAATTGGACGCCAGGGCACTGCTGCCCCACTCCCAGTGCAAGAACACAGCATATTCTCATCCCCCAGAAGCCAGACTGAGGGTTTGGCTGAGGGAACACGCTGTATGTGATATTTGGCTGGGTAACCACTGGTTCCTCGGCCGTTTTCTCACACTTTCTCTCCTCC
>VYZQ01041216.1:107741-118550 GCA_013400655.1 Mystacornis crossleyi | reverse complement strand
ACCACAAAACCAACACAACAGCACCACATCAGCTGTCACATCGCTGGTGACAGTCTGGCTTTCAACACAGCTACCTGGATTATCCCAGCTGCAAAGGTGTTTCGATGCTTTGTCACATCAGGGCCTCAAATTAGAGGGCAGGCAACCAAGAACACGGCAAGCAAGCATAAGGCAGATGGCAAATGGTCCCACCTACAGCCTCCAGGCCTCTCTTTGGTTGGAATCATCCACTGGGTGAAGTGCAGGCAGGGAATGACATTTGGGATACAGACGCATGGCTTTTAAAGACTAGAATGAAACAGACTTAATTTTGACCTGTTACTTAAAGCAGTATCTGGTCTCCAGGATTGAAAATGATGGAACTAACCCAGTGTACAGCAGCAAAGCTTTGTAGAACGTGATGTGGAACAGCTGTAGGACTCTTACTGTAACTTAGAGTTACATAAATATGCAGAACTATGTAATAGCCATGAGCTACATGAACAGTATAATTCTTAGAAACCAAACAAGTGTGAAATCTCCCCTGAGAGAAAGGCAGCAAATACCTGGGCAGTGCAGATGAGTGGCCAAAGTATCAGCACTTAAGCCCTGTTGGTCTGGACCAGCCCAGACCTGAGGTTAACTATCAGGTCTAATCGATCTCGTGGTCCCACTTCAGAGAACAGAGGTGTCTCAGAGCAGAAGCAGATGTGATGTGGTACCACAGGGCTGCCTGAACGGCATTAATGAGAAATGGCCCTTCCTTTGTCTGAAATGGATAAAAGCAGAGCCAAGCTGTCAGCTACAACCAGGTTTTGTTGGTCGCAGTTTGTAGAACATTTCTGGTTTGAAAGTGTGTCCCCTTTTCTCATTAATCCCTTGAAAAAAATTTGTAAATATTGCAATTTCGTATGGTTTGGGTTTGGGTTTGGGTTTTTTTGGGGGGATTTTGTTTTCATAAGACCATATTTAACTAAAGGTTAAAGAATTCAATATTTAGAGAGAGAGTGATGAAGAACAGATGAGGTAAAAGAAGTGCAGGCTTAGCTTCCCTTATTTTAAAAAAGTTTATTCCTTTTGTTTTATCACACAGCTAGTAAAAAGCTACAGAGCTTGAGGAACTTCAAAGTCTCATGGATTCCACCCTCCATTTCCCCCAACTAACAATTTGCTTACACCTCCATGTGCAGCTCTTGATTCTCACATTTAGAAGTGACATCCCATTCAACTCCAAGCTGTCCCATAAAATTAAACCTAACTTAGCAAATCAGTTTAAGGAAAATTTCCCAGAAACATTAAAAGAGCTCATTTGACCTTTCCAAAAAAATCATTTCACTTTTCAAACAGCAAATTTTGCTTTTAATCTCTATGTTTTATGTTACCACAAAGAAGTTTCCATGACATACTTACAACTAGAAATGAAAATGAAAAGTACTAGATGAAGGCTCATATGACCTAGTTTAATATTAAAGCACTCACATCCTTCCAACTCTGCCACTGTGTAATGAAGATCTAGACTTAAAAACTAATGTACAAAGTGTTTCTTCTTCAAACTGCTAAGTCTGTGTTTTCCTCTCAAGACTCCAGCTGAGCTCTATTAACACCAAAGTAATGTAGAGCCACTGAATTTCACTCCAAACTTCACCAGCTTTCATCTGGCTCCAGAAGACCCACCAAAGCTGTGTCTATGTGTTATTCTTTCAATGAGCAAAGGATTAGTATTGACTGATTATTGGCTGCCCAGCAATGCAGGAACTTCTGAGCAGAAGAGTGGTCTTTGGAATGTCTGGTGTTTTAGAAAGACATTAAATATCAAACCCTGGTTTATTAATTTATGTATACATTTTTACAGGAGCCCACGAGAAGAAGCCTGACTGCCAGCCATAGTTTAATTCACTCTGATAACACAGAGACTATAAATCTTAACTAACAGCTCAACATGCGAAGCATTTGATGTGTCTGGGAACCTGCTGTATGAAAGAAATTAGCTGTAGAAAAAGAAGCAAAATGCCCATTCCCATGGGAAGAGTCTGCAGGACTGGTAATAGATCATTTGTTCATTTGGAAGACACTTGCTCCTCTAGTAAAACAGCAACTAATATTTTCGCTTTCCACTGCTCAGACAGGAAATATGGTGCTAAGGGCCAATAGACAGAGCAAGTCATCGTGCTAATTACACGGTCAGTAAACATTTGCTCTCCCATGTTTCCTAGAGGTCTGAATAATTCCTGGTTAGAACTCAGCAGTGGGACCAGCCACCTTCTTCCTCTCTGACGCAAATGCTGAGGAGATGTATCACATTTTAGAGGATATCCAGGTTAAATACCCCTGTTTTCACGGGATGATTTTGTCACCTGGAAAAGGTTGAGCGCTACCACATTTAGAGGGGAAATGAGATTTCTGAAGTATCAGAGAAGCAAGGTTCTGAAACTGCCCCTCAATAGATGGCAAACATCCAAATTTAAACAGCCTGATAAATGTACAAATGGGATTGTAGAGCAGGTCACTTACTGAGAGTTACTTTTTTTTCTAGTCCTGCCTTCAACCATATATAACTCTTATTTTTCACATGCAAAATCACTGAAGATGAACCACCTGATTACACAAGAGGGTGTGACATGGAAAAGCCTCTACTAACCTACAAAAACACAGCAAAAGAAGCAGATTTTATTTTAAGGCACGAAGATCTACTTGTAATTTTGGGGGTTTATTATACCTGAAGTTCTAAAAGAATATTTTCTACTGGGCCACATCGGCTTTGCTGACTTTCTGCCCAACAAAGGTCCAGTCCAGGAGGTGGACACAAAATGAATATTTAAGGTATCTGACCTTCTCCCAGAGTGGGCTTGTATGGTAAAGAGAGAGATCCACTTACAGATTCCCAGTAAAGTTTCTTCTTTACATCCTCTCCATGGAAGAAAGCTACTTCACACAGTACTCAAATTCCTGACTGCTACTTACTGGATTAGGATGAGCAAGTCATAAGATGCAGTTGTGTCAACATCAAAGGAAAAACAAACATCCAAGTGTTTTGAAAACACTTCAGAGTGAAGTCTCGTTCCTCATGTGCCCTGAGTGTAGCTTCACCCCCCCAAATTTTAAGTAAAACAGCTCCCTAATAACATTCTGAACAGTGTAATTGCAGGCAAAATGTTTGGCTTCCACCCACTGCTTCCCATGCTCTCAACACATGCCACCAATCATTTCCATTTTGATCTGCAGTCGCTTTTCATTCTAATGGAGGGGTTTATTTTGTTGTTGTTGTTGTTATTTAATTTAAAGAAAAAACAACTGAAGACTCAAAGTGTGGACAACACATATTAGATTTTGCCCTGGTACCGACTGTCAAACCTTCCCGGAAGAGAGCCACTCTGGATGATGTGAGGAATTAGCCAGCTCCATACAATTTCTTCTTCCACATCTCTACCCAGCTGTACCTCAGAACCAGTGTTCCCAAAGAGGGCCCAAATATCCCCCCAAATCCTGCCATATGCTGGTGGTGCCCAAAAATGAGCAGCACACCCCTGAACAAGAGGCTTCTTCTGAAACCAGCCCTAAACAAACCCAAGGCATTGAATCCAAAGGCATTTTCTGCACAAGGCTTGAGCAGGGGGTGCTCTGCCATTGCACGGACAATTCTTGCCTTCTGCTGTTTGAAACACTGTTTAGCCAAGGCGAAGTCTGAATGTTATGAGACAAAATAGGACATACTTTTCCTGAGGTTTTCTCTTTGTAAGAATTCAGCTGGATATGACAGTAATTATTTAACTGATATTTTTAGCCATATTTGTGACCCTTGGGATTTGATAAACTTTTCCCATTGCAGCAGGTTGGTTTACTGGTCTTGCAAGCAACACACTCGAATGATTTTACTTTCACCTCCACTACCATTTAAATGCCCCTGTGAGGCATTGCAGTCAGCTCCTCTCCACAGAAATTGAAGAACACCACAGATGACTGTACATTAATAAAGAGGCAGAAAGCACCACAGTTTCTCCATTACTCTGTCATCAGAGATATCTGCTCTAGGTTGTGCTCGGAGCATTAGCCCATGTAGCCTGATATGAGTTCACGAGGCTGGAATTCAAAACACTAACCAGCTGTGGGAACCCGGGAAGAAGGCTGTCACACTAAATGGTATCCAGATTAGAGCTGTGAGAATTTGGGAAAGCCCGTCTAGCAAGCATGATCTCTTGGGGGGAAGGGAGGGAGAGAAAGAGTTCCCAAGTTGTTAGACTCCTAAGCCTAAAGGAAAATAGGTCTGTCTCTTAGATACCGACACTGTAAGGTTTGACTGGAGCTAAATCTGTATCAGTGGATATTTTCCCAAGGGAAGAAATACAGCAAGATATTTTATTGAATTAAAATACAGATAACTACCTCGAAGTTTCTTTCTCCCCACAGTGCAGTCTGGGGCTGGATGCACATGACTCCCTAAAGGATCTCACTTTGGTAGAACTGATGGGAATCCTGGTCCAAGATATGGACCCGCTGTATCACCTTGCACGTGAGGGAGAATGTGACGTGTCTGACATGCAGGTGCTTGATTTAAAATCCCCACCAACCAAGCAGCCAAATTCAAGTGATGACTGTACAGTCAGATATGCAAGGAAGACAGAGAATGCAAAGAATTAATTACTTATCTACTCTACAACTGATATTCCACATGGCTGGTGGAAAGGGGGGGGCAGAAAATATTTGCCTGCTCCCAGCTTTGACACCACAGGTGATGTAACATGGAGAAACTTCTTTACAACCAAGCACTGCAAAACCTTTTTAAAGGTATTTTTTTTCCAAGCCTTGCTAAGGTATGGCAGACCTGAGGACCATGTCCCAAACTGAAATTTTCTGCCCCATTATATCAGTCTCTCAAAATTCTCTAAGAAAGTAGGAAAAGCGAGACGTCTCTAGACATGACCATTGGCATGCCGCTCCATTTCCTTGGCTCCTGCCACAGTGGCTCAGCACCCCAAACACCGTGCTCACACTGACAGGACAGAGTTTCAGGAGAGGAGGGAGCGCTCACTGAGCTGTGGGCACATCCATCAGTGTCAGAGCCGGAAAAGCGACGCCCTTCAGGTGCTGGCTGTTGGAGGAATCCATGACGGGTGGAAGGGGCCTGTTCAAAGGCACAGATGCCTCAGGAAGTGATCTTGTTCTGCATCCCCAGTTAGTGACCCCGAACACAGGAGCCACACAGATGGTGTCAGACCCCTTTGAGATTCCAGGAACATGGCACACAACCTGATTAATGTCACACCTGTAAGGCTGGTGGGAGTAACTAATGACACGTGTCTGGTGAAATCCCCCTCCGCAGCTTCCCCTCTTGCACTACAGACAAGTCTATTTATCTGCTCAACTTTGCTCCAGACTCAGAGGGGAAAGAAAAAATTCCGCAAGTGCTTCTCTTCTGTCAACATGTTAATTGGTCTGATTATAAAAGAAAACAATCACAGGGACATGAGAAAAAAAAATAAAACAAACAAAAGGGGCGAGACACAGATTCTCTACTGTGTATAGTGCTGAGGCAGCAAACCAAGTGAAGACAAGAGCACAACTTTCTTCCTCTTTGTTAATTAGAGTGATTGGCAGCAGTCAGGAAAATGTTGATGCTCTTTTGTCTTACAATGTACTTTGTTTCTTGAGCAGTAACATTAGTGAAAACAGCCACGATATGATAAATTTTTGTTGTTGAAAGTTTGGTTTGTAATGAAAATGGGCTCTACAGTCACATTTTCCTTCACATCAAACAAAACTCCAAACTCTCATCACCAGAGGCTTTTTTTTTCCCCTGATTTTTTTCTCCCTTTTCCATAACAAAATACTAGACCAGAAGAAAACAGGGAAGAGAATGGCTGTTAAGTATTTTGAAAAATTCTGAGCATACCTTTCCCAGCTCAGAAGAGCCTCTCCGCAGAAGTGACAGAAACCAAAGTAACGTAACTCACACATTCCCAAATCCATCTTCCTAAACAGGGAAGTCCACACTCACTTGCAGGGATCAGCAAGTCCTGGCTGCCATGCCTGTTTTTAACTGCAGCTGTGTTGAAATCTCTGCTTGGGATACCTGGCTCAAATGTGTTTTTAGCTGCTTCCTAGGTGCTATAACACCAGACCCCAAATGCTTACATATCTTGCATGTCCATACAACAGAACCCCTCAGTCCATGGGAATCCCCAGACCAAGCCAGGGCACCTCTCCAGCCACCCAAGAGGCAAAGAACCACAGCTGCTGGTTTCTTCCTGAAGTTTCTTTCCCTTCTAGGTAAAAACAACACAAGTTCCTGCAGAAACCCATCTGGCAGTCTTCACTCATGCAAAACCTTCCCCATCTCCCAGCACAGACATCGACTACGGAAGGATGTGCAGGATTAGGCTGTAAGAGATTTAACCTGAGGCGAGCTAAAGTGACTCATGAAACGAGACATCAATTACTGAGCATGGGAGACAGATTAAGGGAGAAGTGGAAACTGTTTCTTTTCAGTAACTCGTTTAAGCTGTGTTTGATTTAAGAGGTCCTTGACAAGAAATGCACTTAAGGGTTTTAGTACTTCAGCCATTCCAAGCTGCAAGTGAATAAACCCAAAGGGCAAAGCACCTTGACCCCTAAACAGCGATCAGCCAAAAACCAGTCAAGATATAACATGTCCAGCCCAACATCCTTTCCCAGATCTCAGCTGGAGTACTACAAAGATTCAGGCTGTCATGATAAAAAATGGCCAAGCAACTCTTCTGGCTCGCTCTGAGTCGGCTGCAATGATTAGCAGCAAAATAGGTCCTCCAGTGACATAGTCAAGACAAGTTCACCTTTGAAATCCTGATTTTAGATGGTTTTCAGCTGCCCAGTATTTATTACAGCAGCCTGCACAAGCTTCAGACATGCATGAAGACCCCATAAGCTTAATACTAAACACAAGAAGTTTGTAGGGGTCTGTACAGAACACGCAGATTTCTGCCAGGTCTGTGAGACAGGAAGAGTCTTCCAAGCTGAACAGATAAGTGGATGGGAATCACTGACATTTGAAAGGCTCCATCCTGCCTCTGTCCCTCAGCTCCAATACATCTAGAAAGACTCACTGGTTCTATGCTTCCCCAGAATGCTTCAAGCGAGGTCTAAATGAAAATGAAAATAGCATTTATGCTCTAACAATTACAAGGGTGCCTCTGCCTGAAAATATTCACATACACCAAAGAAGGGCCTGACCAGTGTTTAAACAAGTCACTTGAATTTTTAGACACTATTACACAAGGGGGGGTTATTTGTACTGCTGCTTTTGATATTTATTTACTTATTAGCAAATAATTTTCATCTGTTAAACATTTGCATCTTATATGAGAAACATCAAAAGCTTCAGACCTTTGATGACATTTATCCCCATCAGTGCACAGCAATTTACAGCGAGGAGAAAGGAAGATCCAGACACAAGGCATTCAAAGCAAACTAGCGTGGAAGGCAGAAATGCATCTAGCTCCAAGCAATTATATCTTAATGAATAAACATTGTTCTCCACTGCTACCTCATGCTAAGAGATACCCACAACGCAGTCAGCACCAGCTTAATTCTTTCCAATCCTCTTCCTTATGGCTGCTTGTCACTTTTCTTACAGCCTGAGCTCTGCCACTCTGATATCAGCTGGGTGTACCCAACACTGATGAGAGCATGGGAGAGTTTCACCCCCAGAAGCAAAATTCTACAAGGTGTGGGCAGGAGAAAATCTCATATAGAAGCTGTGCAAGTATGAGACACTCGCTGTTCAGTTTGTAACATCCATCAAGCCTCGCATTTCTGAAAGGTCCTACATGTAAAGAGGGACATATTCAAACTATTGAGATGTTACGAGAGGGGCAGAGGGGAGAGAAGGGGAAAGGCAGGCAGTTAAAGTTTCCATTAAATATAACAGTGCAAGATTCCATACTTAACTAGCTCCAAAAGTTATGTTAATGGAAATTCAAATATTGACATTTACCTCCAGTGTGATACCTGAAAATGAGAAGTGCTCAACTGGCAATGAGAACAACTTCTGTTTTCTAAACAAACTGACCTAAAAATAAATCAATAACATCACTAATCCTGTCTTGCACATACCTTTGCTGTTTATAAATTCATTAGATGTGTTACTAGAAGCCTTTTAGGTGCAGCTTGAAGCTTGTCTCTGGAGTTCCCCTGGTGACTCTGGCAGGTGGAATGCATTAGCTAAGTCTTCACCTATGTTAGGCAGGGAAACAGGAATTATTTCAAGTAAACAAAGGTGGCTTTCTCCTGTAAGAGCATCATAAGCTCCAGAGTTCCCTCCACTACCCAAAGCACACACAGCTTTTTATTGTGCTCAACCAAGCCTTTATTTTATCAGTTACACCGTGGAAGCTGCTCCCCAAGATGAGTAGGAAATATTCTTTGCTTTTCCAATTAAGGACCACTTGGATGCAATCCCTCAGCAATAATGCAGGTAGATGTAATTAGGGATATATACACAGCATTCAATATCAGGACTGAATACTCCAGGGCCAGAGTGTGGAAAGGGACAACCACTTTACTCTGAAGCAAAGGGACCACAGTGGAAAAAATACGAGCCTCTAACCCAGGATTTCCTTCGTGGTCTGGCCAAGCAGCAGCAGCTCCACACACCACTCTTCAGTGAGGTCAAGAGCACAGCTACAAGCTCACCCTCCAGTAAAACAAGTAAAACAATAGTTTCAAAGTCTCCCAGGATGTTTAAATCCTTGGCATAGCTCATGTAACTACGCATATTAGCACAGCAAAGAGTTTCCACTGGTATGAACGTGAGTTCTGTGCCTACACGAGTGCCAGCAATGGTTGAGTACTCCAAACTGTCTTCTCTCAGATTCTGTCGCTTCTTAATCCAAATGTTCCATCATTCACATGCTCCAACAACCAATAGATTCAATAGGTGGAAGGTTAAAAAAAAACCAAAACCAACCCACCAGACAAGCGGTAGGATAAGGTTTCTTTCAGCTCGCTAATGTTCATTAAAAATCAGAGTCAGTGAAAATGATTAAGTTTTTAACAAAGATAAGAGGTTGTCTTCAGCACTGATCTAATAATCTGAGTGAAATATTTATAACTTCAGTTTCAATAGAACCTCCTAAAGCTGTGTTTTGCACAGGTTTATGCTAAATTAACAGTGTGATGGATGTTTAAGAGCAGTATCCCTAAAACTACTCATGTTGAAGAAATTAACCTATGGATTGAATGTCTCTTTCAGGTGACAATTAATGCAATCACGGAAAGAAAAGGAGGAAACATGAGTGCCAAGGGATGGGAAATGGGAGGCCTGATTTCTTTTGCAAAATTAACTCTTGGGGCTGAAATAAAATTCAACCTGTTGGCTAAAATTTTGCTTTCTTCATATTCAAATACCTTTCTAATCAGTTCAACATGTTAGATGTGTCTCAAACTGGACCTTGCACCTCGAGGGGAATCATCGCTGTTGATTTCTTGTTCTGTAGGGTACTACCAAAAATATTGCATGCACCCAGGCCTTTTCCTGCTTTTAATCCAAGCATATCATTACTGTACAGAAACAAGGCTAACAGATAGTGCCAAATCTTAATAAAAAATGCCTAAAATATTCTTCTAATTAGCAAGTAGTGAGGTGTCCAAAACTGAAGTCAGCAAAAAGCCCTTTCACCACAGGACAGGGCAGGAATGCAGAGGAGGTGGAAGCAATGTGCGGAACTGTAACTTGGAGCACATACATATGCAAGGGAATATAATCTCATAGCAACATTTTTCTCTGTTGAGGCATTACAGCACTTATTTTTAAGCACACATTTAAATCCAATCAACATTTAGAAGCCTTGAAGAGTGTGTTGAAATGCTTTACTAAGCTGGGCTCAAGAAAAAACTCACTTCCATAAGTTACTCTGGTAGTGGGGTATGATACAAACTGGAGTAGTCCACATATCCCTTCTTCCAGAAGATGAGGAAAGCCTGAGAGAATTGGGATTGTTCAGCCTGGAAAAGAGAAGGCTTTGGGGTGAACTAATTGCCACTGTCCAGTACCTCAAGGAAGCCTACAAGAGAGATGGAAAGGGACAACTTACAAGGACAAGGGGCGATGGCTTTAAATTGACAGAGGGTGGGTTTAGACTGGATATCAGGAAGAAATGTTTTACTCTGAGAGTGTAAAGGGTTCTTCAGAACAGCTGCTGGAAGTGTTTAAAGCCAGGTTGGATGGAGCTTGGAGCAACCTGGTCTAGTGGAAGGTGTCCCTGCTCCAAGCTTTCTTCCTCCAATCCCAACAGCTTGTCAGGACAGCTGTGCCACTTCAGCCACTTTATGTTTAGGGGAGACAAAAAAAAAAAAAAAAGAAAAATCCCAAACCGAAGAGAAGAATATTTCTATTTTACAGCCTGAAGAGTGGAGGGAAAGCAGGGAGGGATCCGTGCCTCAGCAGCGTGGCTGTGAGTCACGCCGTCTCCCGGGGCTGCTGCTTGGGTGGTACAATTTACACACCATCACTTGCTCAGAGGATGAGCCCTAAGTCACCATCCAGCTCTTTGGGAAGGAAACAAACACAGATTTTACATATGCTTGGTCATATGGCCTGTGTGATGTTATCTGGAGTGTAATTATCAGGAGGAAATTTTCTAAAGCTCAGACTGTTTGCTTCCAAAGGGATCCCGNAGCCTACAAGAGAGATGGAAAGGGACAACTTACAAGGACAAGGGGCGATGGCTTTAAATTGACAGAGGGTGGGTTTAGACTGGATATCAGGAAGAAATGTTTTACTCTGAGAGTGTAAAGGGTTCTTCAGAACAGCTGCTGGAAGTGTTTAAAGCCAGGTTGGATGGAGCTTGGAGCAACCTG
>VYZQ01041216.1:57153-97167 GCA_013400655.1 Mystacornis crossleyi | reverse complement strand
CTTTCCTAAATAGTATTTGGATTTTTCATGGGCAAAGCCAGCAAGGCTAAAACAGTCTATGGGATCAATGTCCAATTTTACTAAAGAAGTTTTGGAAGCTTTGCTAATTCTTATTCAAAAACTTTAAGCCTTCTGGGCTTAAATGTAGTGAGATTTGGATTGGTCTAACCAGATACATGATGCATCTTCCTTCTGATAAGGCCAGACAGGTGAGTTCTTCAACAAAACATTTTTGCACCATTTTTAACAAAACAGAGCACGCAGGTATATGAAGGTATATATTCATATCCACAAGTATATGAAGTCATGAAATAGAGCTGCTTTCTTCTCAGATCTTCTTCAAAATATTCCAAGAGTTCAGCTAAGTTCACCGCAAGAAGACATGAATGAAGTTTTAGGACAATTCTGCTCTCTTTAAGGCTGTTCACACCACTGCCACCCTTCACTTAACAATACTGATGTTTTTTAAAAAATCAGATTGCCTGCAAACGTATAGAATTTGCTTATGAGGAAACATATTTCAAATGACACTCAGAGACTGGCTTTTAAGAGTGCCTGGTACTCAGAAGCTTCTGGCATAAAATTGAACATAAGTTTTTCAAAGGAAGATGAGCACTCAATACTCAGCAGTTTCTGAAAAACAAGCGGATTTGAGCCTTTCTGAAAGTCTGTCCTTGATTATGGAAACTCAGTAAGATCAGTTCTGAGAAGGGAGACTCATCACCACTCACAAAACTCTGCTGCTGGACCATATCAGGGCTTGGCAAGAGCAGCCTACATTCTTCACTGTCAGCTTCAACCAGGACTAAATGAAGACAAGCCTTTCAGTCAAGGTAAATGTTGGATTTTTAATATTTAATAAAAACACCCCATTCCTATGAACCCATTAGCTAATAAAAAACAGCTCTGCCTTCAGAGTTAGAAGATAAAGAAGAGCAGTTTAAACTTTAAAGGGAATAATGCGGTAAATTATTACATTCAGGAATTATATTCTTAACTGGTGCAAACTGGCACAACTTCAACAGAGCCCTGTTGATTAACATCAGCACAGGATCTTGCCTAACCTGTTCAGCACTGACAAACGCGTGCACCCTTGTGGTACTGGCCCCAGAACATCTAAGATTTGCTTTCAGCAGAGACCAGTCAAAGAGAGAGATAATTCGTAAATTATAAAGAACAATAGAGAAGTTTTTCTTCATTTTGTATGGACTCCAAAAATCTATTTTCTTTTCTTGTACTTTGGTTATTTTTGCTTTGGGACAGCGGCGGTGAAAACTGAAGCTGTCTGGTTAATCTGAGGTCAAATTTTGTGTAGGCAGCTGCAATCCAAGCTTCCCCACCCTGCCCTGCCACTAGAGTGAACTCTGACCTGCTGGGACCACCCCCTCACTCCTGCAACAACTCGAGCCACATTTCTACCGAGTGAGCACAGACAGTCAGCTAAAATGCCAAAATATCTATGTGTGAAAATACATGCGCACACTGTCAGGTCTCTGTGACTCTTTCAGCTGGAAAACACCCAAGACCACCAAATGCATTTGGCAGTCTGGAATCTACTGATGAACCAAGGCACTCAGTGCATATACTTTGTCCTTGGGAACGAGTTAGGTTTTTGAAGTGAAGCAGTGGTTTAAGGGAAAAAGAAAACACACACGCACACAGAGCCGCTGCCACCCAACCTCGCGCTTCTACAGCAGGGCTCCCAATCCATCTAAATCCGTGACATCTACCAAAATATTCAGCCCCCCAAATTCACATCTGCCATAGTCACAGCAGACTGCTGGGTGGTGAGCACTTCTGAATGAAGCCACTGGTTCAGAGGCCTGAATATGGATTTAAAATTTGAATTTCCTAGGCTATCTAAGTGATCGGTCTGCCATTTCCCCAATACATGAACATGGAAAGGAACTTGGAAAATCCCACCCTAGAAACCTACAGTAAATTCTGGCTTCTGAATATTTCCATTACATGCATTGCTTTAACTCTTTAGCTCATGACCAAGGACAACCTCACTGATTTCGGTGCTGCAGCACTGTACAGAGAACATCAGCTGTGGAGAGCTGACCCCCTGAATGGCTAAGCCAGAGGAAGGGCAACAGGAAGTTTTACCATCCTGATTTTACAGGTGGGAGACTGAAGCACAAGGAAGCAAAGGAGGGGCAGGAAAGATGTAAGTGATATGTTCAAGGCCACCCAGGAAGGCTGTTGCAGAGTGCACAAATCCACATTTCTCACCCCACCCCGTTCCCCTCCTCTCTGCACACAAAGTCTCCACTCTCGGAGCTGCCGGAGAGTTTCTATGGGTCAGTGCCACTGTGGATGGTGGTTACCCAGAGGAGCCCACGTCTTCACAGGTGCAGAAGGGTCCAAATCAACTTGCAGCTCTTGAATGCATCCAGCAGAGAAAGGACCAGTGTATAAATGAGCGCTCACATCCTGCTCTGTAGGCTCAAGGAGACAGAGCTGGCAACAGAATCCTCAGGAAGGACCACACGGAAGAATCGCAGGGAAGCATGGTCAGTGAGAATTTCCTGATCAACACTGGCTGCGAAGGCATGGGAGAAAAGGAGGCATCCTAAATAAGCACTTTGAAAGGCCAATTCTGATTATTTTAGAGAAAGAAGAACAGCATAGGCCAACATAATGACAGTGCAGCTCAGAGACAGAGAATGAAGGATTTAAGTCCAACTGGGCAGATGTTTCCTTGCACTACTTTTGTGCAAGTCACCCCAACCCTTCTCCTTCACTGGTTTTAAACCATAAATGCCTTGAGGCAAGGACTGTGACCACATCTGTCTTCATTTCACACTGAGCTATGGACAATCACCACACTTGAGTTTGAGCCTTGTTACTACTCAGATAAAAAGTTTATGATACAAGTCCGGAAGCTTTTTAAGCCCATAACAGCTTTTGTAGCTACAGGGTCAATATTTAATCCCTAAATATACATTAAAGAGTCAACCACAAGAACAGGCAAAATGGGAGTGAGAAGTCACTGAAATACTTGCCAAGCTGTGTTCCTAAATCCCCTCCAAACAAGAAAGACATTTGTCCCTGAGTGACAGGAGAGAGCCCAAGAATCAGATGTCCCCAGCCACACACAGGCGGAGACAGGCACAGAGAGCAACACCACAGGCTCTGCTGTGGAATCACTCACTGCTGGCCCGGACAGACCCGAGTGATGGCTGTGCAGGTTCACAGGGGAGGCACCTCGTGTGTCCGTACAAGGAAATCCCAGCAGCTGCGGCATTTGGGAGCCACTAATACAGGGTTTTAAAAACTGCAGGAAAAGAGCTGGCTTGACTTTCCCCCAGCTAACTGGAAACATGGTCCGGGATCCCGAATCAGAGGCTTCCAACCAATCTTTAGGTAACATCTGTAGGGCCACTGACAGCCCGGCTGGCTGACAGAGCTCCCCACGTCTGACAAGCAGGGAGGGATATCCTTTTAGAACACACAGACCAGTAAAGCCATGATTAGCATAGTCTGGATTCTAGAGAATACAGAACAGGATGTTCACCACTAGGCTTTGGTCTACACGCCACAGACTGCATCCATGAGAACCAAACGTTGCATCCATGCCAGCATTTGTGTTCAGAGCAACAGCGCAATTTTGAAGCAAATCCATCAGCTGTCCCCATGGATGATAAGGTGGTGTTAGGTTGGACTGGATGATCTCCAAGGTCTTTCCCAACCTAGCTGATTCTGTGATTCTGGATCACATCCAGGCTTGCCTCAGAGTGGTTTAGTGTGGCACCTTCTCTCAAAGGTTTTGGACCACAAGCACTGGGACATATTCGATCCAGAGCACATCTCCCCAGCAGCACACACAGCTACAGGGGCTCAGCACCGACTGCTTTGATCTACTGATACGGCATCAGATTAACCACCAACAAAGTCAAAGTCAACGCAGCTTGGAAATCACTGAGAATTAATTGCCCTATTGATGTGAGCATTTTAATAAGAAATAATCACCATGAGCAAAAAGATAAAAGTGAAAAGCAAACTATAGAACCATTCCTGTGGTCAGAGCAGAATGCCAATATGTGTAAACTGAAAAAGTAAAATCCAAGTCACAGCACTCAAATCTCATCTGAACTAATACAAAAGTAGTTTTCACCGAGAGGTGGTCTTTGGGCAACAGCAGAGTTTTGTTCATAAAACAGAACCTAGTTCTCCCTCTAAAAACAGGTTCTAAATGGATGTTCCCTCCTGAAACACAAATTTCAACTCTTTTTTTTTTGTTCTTCAAAAATAGAAGAACTACTGAAGTCATGAAGAGTTTGAAGTCAGAAGATGAACACTGAAACACAAATTTTTCATTCTATCTACATCGAATGTCAGACTGCTTGAATTTCTGTTTTACTAAAATTTTAAGTTTTGTTCCATCTTACTGCCAACTCAGCCTAAGGTAATTAACCTCTTACAGGAGGAAATATTATCCCCTACTCTCATAGGAGAAACAGAGAGTAAGTATCCTTCCTTATAAAAGTGTCAGCTGGTTCAAAACGTTTCAATAAGCACAAGATCCCCACACACATCTTTCCCTTATGTAATTGACCCAAAATCTGCAAAAAAACCCAAAACTAAATAAATGTATACCTTAATAATTGCCTCAAATTTTTCCCAGGCAGCAGTTTGTCACTATCAGCCTCCTAAATAACAGTTAGTCCCACAAAAAGCAAGATAAGGAGAAATTCTGACTTTCTACTGATGCCACAGTAATGAAGAAGGCAGAGTACAATTCATGAAAACAAAAATTAAAGAATCTCAGCATCAAACTCCATGCTTACACTTCGGCCAAGGACAAGGGAGGGTATATTGCTGCCCAGAAATCCATGATTTCACTGAATACTGTAAACACAGACACAAAAATCTCCATTTCAAAAATCCCTGGGTACAGTAAATATGTACTCCTTAGGCTTTCAGTCCAAACTTTCCTCAGGCTGTAGTGAAATGCAAAAGTTTCTTCCATTGCCCAAATCAATAGACATTCCTTTAACCCACTGGCAAACAACAGACTGAGGAGAGATTCACAATGACAAATCAATTCTTTTTCCTGGCGGTTTAACAGGGTTATGGGAATGCCATGTTAGCCCCCAGAACACTGATACGGCTCCTCTTGGTGCCTGTTTAGCAGTGAGAAGTTTGTGTAGGTTTGGGGTTAAAACAGACACACGAGCAATTTGAACTCTACTGAACAGAAGAGTTACCTCTGCATCTTCAGGCTGAATGGAAGTTCCAACCCAGGAAAGAAACACCAAACATTACAACACCACCAACTGGACCTGAGTTAACACAAGTGGCATGGCATTATACTCCTTTCTCAGGACAGGGAAAGATTTTTCTCTCATGTCCCATTAATCTTTCTGGAGAACCCAGTCTAGAGGTGGCAAGGAGCAAAATGAGTAACAGTCAGCCATACGAGGCAGAGCTTCCAGCCAAAATCTGCTTGCTTAGAGACAGATGGCAAATGCAGCCAGTGCTCAGAAACTACAGCTGCATGCCTCAGCTCTCTCAGATCTATGTGTGTGATCATCAAAGATTTTCAAATTATCTAATAGACCAGAGTCTCCTGGAGATTTGGGTTCCCAGTCCCTTGTTTTCTTCACAGAGGACCACATTAAACTTACCCAGAACAAAGCCAAAAGAAAACAGTTCTCAAGCTTTTCCATTTAAAAGTGTTATGCACACACCAACACTCTGAGTGGGCTTAATTTCGTCCCGTGAGTGACATTTGCTCACACTCTGGATGAGCAGGAACAGTTGGGAACAAATTGCAGCAGGAAGATTGAAGAGTTCTCTCACTGCACCTTCCCAGCCTGGACACCACAGGTGGGCATCACCCTCTTCCTTCTCCTTTTGCTCTGGAGGACAGCTCCAGCCTTCCTGGGTGCCCTGGGGGCTCAGCACATGAGCGTGTTTGCCCATTCGGAGAGGTCCATGGAGCCCCTGAACACGTTCCCCGCCTGCTGCACACACACGGTTGTTGCTGGTTGGGCTCTGCTTAGCCCAGGGCAGGCATCAACATGGCCAAGTGTGGGCCGAGTCCATGGGCAGGGCTCACAGGGCTCACAGGGCTCAGAGGTATCTGTAACTGCACTGAGACTGAGAAAGCATTTCTCTTGTGCTTCTTCTACGGTGAAGAGGATCTCTCTCATAAACTCTCCTAGATATCACAAATATCCCTTATTTTGCTCTATTAAAATCTTTTTTTCCTTATATAAATGCAAGTTCCTCAGTGCTAAAAGTCTGACCAGCACCCAGTTCCCAAGGCTGGGGAATCCCACCACAGTTCTTCATTGCAACCAGGCTGGCAAAAACCTGGCAGTACACCAGGATAAGACTGAACATTTCCCATTAAATCTCATCTAGCACCTTAGGAAAAAATATCTCTCTGGAACAAAAAGCTTTCCTCTCTCACAATTGGAAGTATCTATTCTGACAATGTTTAATAACATAAATTTTAATGGTTTTATTTCAGTTATATCCTCCCGACTTCTTATTTCAAGATATTCCTTTAACAAATCAAAGTAAAGCCAGGTTCTGGATGTTAGTTCCACTAAACAAAGCAAAATTACTTTATTACTTTATGCAATAGAGAGCTTCAGCACTTCTGAACCAATATTTTCACTGAAATATAAGTAGCAAGAGTTAAAAAATATTAATTTGGAAAAAGAAGTTTTATTTTTAAAGTCCGTATTACCCATGGTATGAAAATCACCCTTCCTGTATGGATACCTGTGCTTCCGTTACTTATTACTGGTTACGACAATGCGAGTTTGTTTATTTGTTTGTTTGTTTGTTTATCTTTAAATATATAAAATCCACATGAAGGCTGTTGAAGGTACGTGTTTAAAATGGCTTGAGACCCTAACTTCCCTAAAAGACCGCCACCAAAATCTTGCTTCAAAACATGTTCTCTATAAAATACTACAAATAAATGCAAATATGGAGGGAGTTTCTCTTTTTACCTGATTTGTGAGCATGATTGACTCTCTTAAGTGACTGGTATCCAGACCACAAGCCAAATTTTCCAGGCAGAAACAAATCTGAAAACAAACTGTACAAAAAGAAATAGTTCGGTTTGATACCTGGACAACCAGTTCAAACAGAAATGAATTTTCAAACAATGACATTTGGCTGTGTGAAGTCCCTGACGTCTTCTAGCCTGACAACCGAATAAACTCAGAGATATTTATAAACACATGACCACAAACAGAGAAGGTCAGTGTGTCCCACGCAATGAAAGTCTTGGGTGAGGAGTCCCTAGGAAAAGGTGTGTTCACTTCACAGAAACAGAACAAGTAGGTGAGATTGCAAAGCAACTTCTGATAAAAACTCATATGCATGCAAATGGAGCGAGGACAACAACAACAAAACCCCAGCCTTTGCCAAGCTGCATTAACCTGTTTATTCAGAAAGCTCCTCCAGATCCAGAGCAGCACCCCATTCGATAGCTTTGTTCTGCAGGATTTCTGAGCCATGTAAACTACACACACCCTATCAGAGCGGCTTGCAAAGTCAATCACTTGTATGTAAAGTTTATGCAAACAAGAAAACCAAAACAATCCATCTCATTATTTTCTTCAACCAATTATGTCAAATACAAACAAACAAAGATATCACTTATGTGCAGAGAACACAGCCCAGTGCTGGTTTCACACAGGAGTGACCGACTCCAGTAAATTAAATGCCCAGGGCTTCAGAGGCTTCATCTGGTCCTAATTTTCAATTGGTAGTAAAATGATATGTTTTTTTCACTTTCATTGTAGCTTGTTTTCATCTAGTCTAAGTTCCAAGACGTCCTGTTTTGCAAGCTCTGATCTGCCACATTAGAAAAAATTGACTTGAAAAATGTGCAATAGCCGACGCAGCGGCACCGCCAAGGCAGCTGAGCTGCTGCTCTCTCAGCTCACTGAAGAATCCAGGTTCATGAGGCCAGTGAAAGCCTGGAGCAGCGTGTTAAAAGTGGAGGAAAGGATTTGGCATGAGTGGAAAGCATCCAAATTGCTTCACCTTCCCAAAAGATCATGAAAGCACCACCTCCTCCCATTCTCTGCAGGACTGGACTCTCAGTGTTGCATTTTGGCCATTCTGTGTTTGCCTAACACTGATCAACTGCAGAGAACCTTGGGATCTATCCCGATACGCTGTGCTCTGCCAAAGGCGCAGGGCAGGACGGGAGGAGAGAAGAATGGTGTTGTCATCACCCCCAAGCCCTCCCTCTCAACCTCAGTGCACCATCCTTTAGCTTTCCTAGTGCCAGCGGCCTGCAGGAATCAATCCACTGCAGGCCCGTGGAGATGAGTCCATAGCAGCAACTAACACCACGCAGTGCCACACACATCAGGCCCTGGGGTCTGCGTAAGGACAGCGACTCCTCTCACACCACCGGGAAGGACAAACCTTAGCCGGCCTCCCCAGTGGAGCATCAATAGATGATACGAACGTGTGTGCTCAGAACACAACTGTGGCTGAAAAACAGCTGCAGGATGGAGCTTGGTGGCAACAGCAAAGCCTTCCCAAGGAGGATAAATGTATGGTGGTCAGGCTGAGCCCCATGCTGGCCCGGGAATATTGTCACCAGTGCCAGGGGGAGATGGAGTTACGCACTCACAGCACTATGTTTGACCGTGGCAGAGAAGTATTCCAAGGATCGATTTGTTACCCGTAAAATCAGACCACAGTTTTACTGGTCCCATCCAGATAAAGTTAGAACATTTCTGAAAGTCAATTTTGCAGCTGTTTCCCAAGTACCCTATCTCTGTGCAACAGGCCAGGCATAAGAACACTTGTCCAACATTTCCCAGGTGACCCTACCTACTTCTGCTGAAAACCTAATTAATTGAATGGTCCTCATTGAAATAGACGGACACAAACCACGTGCACATAGATTTCATATGAAAGATTCCACTAGATCAAATAAACAACACTATTATTCTTCAGCTTTCCCTCCTCCCCCTTGAAATAAGGCAGTCTGATTTCACATCCTCTGGTCTGAAAAAAATAGATTATTTGGAAAGCAGCTTGCAGCCCCACAGTCAGAGAGATTTCCCAGGGTAGGATTGCTCAGCTTCAGCACTCGCATCATAGCTTTGCCTCCCACCGTTTCTAACTTTAAATCCTGCTGCCAAAACATCTCTCCCTGCCCCTCCATATATCCCTAGTTTTCTTTCTTCACTTGCAGGATCACATATCTGCAGCTCTCTCAAGACCCTGCAGGACCTTTCTTGGCTGGTCTGAATCAGAAGGAACTTTTCTTATCCAAGTAACAACAATGTCAGCCTACAACAGCAGAGAATTTGGCCTCTCCCTCAGCCCCTCCAGCCCCATGTTCATTTCATGAGTCCATGCCTCTCTTTCCCTCTAGGAAAGTACCAGGACTCAGATTTTCTTTATTTACCATCGACCCCCAAACACACTGAAAATAACTGTGAAGTCTGAATCTAATCAGTTTCCAAGAGTCGCATTTTAGGTTTTGTTGTGTTTTACTTTTTTAGTTCTGGCTACCTTCACTCTTCTCATCATCAGCCTATGTGATGGACAAGATAAACTCCACTGGAAGAAGCTGGTACAACCCCCTTTTTTTGTAACTTTCCAGGCACAGTGAGACTGGAAAGAAAACGAAAGCTGTAATATCTGTCACGAGGAGTCTTTATACTGGCTATAGAAGGATCTACATGTTTTGGGAAAGTTCTGTCTCACCTAAAGATACATCCTTCCATTTATCTACCTTAACGGGCACAACTTAATTTTTGAGAGAGCTGGGCATTTACCTCTTAAAATACCAGTGGTTGCTGTAGGTTCACGTAATCCTTTTTTGTCTCAGCTCTCACTGTGAAGACTTTGTTGCTCATTTTAATAGTAGCTAAAAAAGGGCAAGTTAAACTTTAAAAAAAAAAAAAAGCTTTAGCATCACTGTATATGAATACTGTATGTAGAAGGGAGTAGAAAAAAAAAGAGTAACATTACTTAAATTTCCCAAAGAATTCACAGCAGAGAACTGTAAGAAAGTTGTCTCGTCTCTAGCAGTGCTATGCTTTAGTTATTTAAAAATATTTGCCTTAATTATATTTTACAAGGACTCCTCTGTACATTGGCAGGTACACCTACCTAAAGGTGCTAAGTTCTGTATTTTAAAAAGGAATGTAAGAACAGCTGCTCCATTTGTACCATGTTCTTCCTCTCTTTGCATACAATCAGATGGGTGAAAGAGACAGGGGGTGGGGAAGAATTCCACAACATAATCATTTGGCAACTTATATTATTTTCTTTCAAAGGGCATTACAATACAATTCTCTCACTTGGGGAACTTCAAGAGAAGATAATTATTCTTGTCTGCCTTGTAATATATATTAAAAATGTTCAAATGTGGCTTTCCAGGGAATTCTGCCAAATATTTTTAGGCACCAGACCCAGCTTTACTTAATTTTATGTTGCCTTCTTAGTCTATTATAAAATACCCTTCCATGCAGTTTGAATTTGGTAAAAAGGCTGAAGCATTCTCATTTATATTAGAAACATAAAAATCCCTCTTTCCTTGAACTAGAGATCTTTAACT
Source organism: Mystacornis crossleyi (assembly GCA_013400655.1). NCBI lineage: Eukaryota > Metazoa > Chordata > Aves > Passeriformes > Timaliidae > Mystacornis > Mystacornis crossleyi. The sequence goes on along the minus strand of VYZQ01041216.1, from coordinate 86,603 downwards.
CCTAATGCGACAGCCATTCAGATGTACAGTAACTAAAGTGTCTCTACAGAGCTTAACACACATGAGTGAGCTTTTACTGCCACAAAAACCAAGCAGAAACAGAGAAGGATGCTGGGAGACAACACACCAAGAACAGAAAGTAGTTTTAAATAATTTTGTTTTATAAGCACTTTATTAACAGCATAACAATAGCACCTGGAGACTCCAAAAAAAGACCACCGCCCTGCTGCACGAAGCATTATAAAACTTCAAAGATGAAAATCCTAAACCTTTAGTGTTGTCATCGGCTATAGGAAAGTATGGGATTATACCGTAGTTGGGGTAAAAAAAATCAAAGCCATTTGAGGTAATAAGAGATTATTGTTACCTCAAATATTAGCAGTAACGTTTATTATAAAGGATAAAACAATGGCTGAGGGCAAAGCAATCTGCTCCAAGGACTTTACAGCCTAGACAGACAAGAAAGCCAAGCACAGGCATACAGGCACAGCTCATAATACGAGAGCAGAATACGTAGAGTTGGGAAAAGATAAGTTAAGTAACAGAGAGGGACGGATAAAACAGATAAACAAATAAGTAGTGCTGAGCTGGTGGTCTCAGGCCAAAGAGCAAATGGGAAACAGAGGCAGAGAGACTTGCTCTAAACCACACGGAGCAACTCGCAGTGAGAGAAGCCTGACAACCAGATCCTCACTTTAGCATCCACCCAGTGAATTCTGGCATTTCACTTTATAAAAATTCAAGCCTAATATAGCCTGGGGAGAAAGCCCAGGCAATCCTCATCCTGAACTTCTAAAGAGTCAGACATGATTTACACTGCTGATCAGGATAAAGCCCATAGTATTTCCATCAGCTTTCTGGATGTGTCACTGTCTTCCCCCCACCCTTTTAAAAACCAGCATCAGAAACTGTAGATAATTAGCACAATAGTCCATGTGAAATGTTGTATTTGTTTGTTTATTTTGGCTTTCTAAAGTGGGCTGGAATCCAGCTCTTGTGCTCAGCCCCACCTCAGTTATATTTGTCCTGTTACACACAACAAACTTGGAGCCACATTTAAATATGAAACACTTTGAAACTATATTAATGCTATCTCTTTATAATTATATTGCACACTTTAACTCCCCTCACAATTGTCCATAAGTTCACTGGTTGACCTAGCTTGTTTTAAGCAGTTCGCTTCACAGAGTAGCAACACTGTTTTACTTTTCTTAGCTTCCCTGATAACCCAGAGGAAGCCAGCCCAGACTGCAAGTTGAAAATTGAAACAGCTGAGTGGACTCCTCCTACCTCCCCTCTCTTGTGTTTTCATCTTTTATGGTGGCAGGCCAGTCTGTGCCAGGCAAACTAGGATTTCTTCTACTCTTAGTTGCTTGGCTGTTCTTTCCCATAGATATTCTGACAGCAGATTAATGTCAAGCAATGCTGAGCCAAACACATGAATCTCTGAAGATTTCAGTCAAGCAGGAATGCTGCTGGATAGGCTTTTTTTTGCTGTTAAACCAAGAGGTTGCAACTGAACACGGTCTGGTGTGTGTAAGTGAAGAGGAACTCTCACCAACGTCAACTAACTCAAGTGTTTGGGAGGTCAAAATAGGGTGTGTTAAGTAGTGCCTGAAGAAACACAGTTCCAGAGGAAGTGAAGTGTTCCCTCTTTAGTGCGTGGACACCAGCTCCACAGTTCCAAAGCGCTGGACCTTACAAATACAAGGAAAAAAACAACTGCTCCATCCCAGGAAGGCCAAGGGCCGGAGGTGCTGCTTCCCAGTGCCCCAAGGACCACATGTGTTCCCTGCTCCCAGCATGCCCAGTGACTCCATCCACAGCACACCTCCTTGGAGGATGGGGACAGCACACAAATGAAGCATCCAGACTCACAAGCTGGTGAGAAGCCTTCAGGATGCTCATTCAGGGCCTTGCCTCACCTAGGGAATTGATTGGGTCGGTTTGCAACAAGCCTTGCATCCGTCGGGGCAGGATCCGCAGCCCAGGACACAAGGGCCCAAACAGACATCCCTATTTGCAGGCCAAAGGATACCAGAGAGGAATTAGTGATTCAGGAGAATGCTGCCCTTCCCACCAGCTCCAAATTCAGTGGGATATGCTGTGTCTTGCAGAAATAACATGTTGGCATGTTCTTACCTCCTGAAGGGGTGGCAGCTCCCACTGGGTTTGTTCCCTCACACTTAGTTCTAACATGGGAAGGAAAACTCTGAGACTTCCCTGACCCCCTCAAAACGATGATAATCCCTTGTTCAAACACCTCTAAGTCCCTCACAGACACAGATGAGGGGGGAATTTCCCCTCCTCACAACAGTTACAGAGGAATAATAGAAAGGGGGAATAATGAAAAAGAAGCAAAGATGGGCAAGGTAGATGAACACAGCAGAGCAGCATGCTGCTCTTAATGCAGTTTCTATCCTAGAGCGCCTGGGAATTAAGCACTCGGGAGGCACCTGCTGCATCTTTGTGCATCAAGACCCCAACGTTCCCTTTAAAGCAAGCAAAAACCTTGTTAACTGCTGGGTATTTCTATCAGGGCTGTTTACCTGGAGTCAGCTTGCACACTGAACTAGCACAGCCAGGCAGCAATACCGTGACCTCCCCAGCCTGTGTGCAGAGTCTTCTCAGATCTGCTCCTGATGCTCGTAAGACCACTGTGAGGAGCATACAGATCCCACTAAGGAGTCAGGAACACTCCTCAGAGGGTCAGTCCAAACCCAGCACCTTTCCTGCCAGCATCCCAAGCTTTGGAGAAGGTACTGAAGACCAACTCCTTGCAGTTCCAGACCAAGCTGATCCCAGCCTGCCGACAGCCGCTTCCCCAGGTCTACCCTAGTCTGCCTCTCTGCAGCTCAGCCCTCCAGCCAGCACAGAACACACAGCTGCAGTGTAAACCACACAAGGAAAAACAAACAAACAAACAAACAGCACACAAAACCACAAAATAATTGATCCTCAGCAATTCCAGACACAATACATCCAGACTTTCAGCTTCTCTCCCCCACAGGTCAATGAAACTACAAGACATCTCCCATCTATTCCAGCCATGGAAACTGTAGCCTCATATAGATTCATCTTAAAACTTATTTGTGTAAGAATATACCAGGTTGAAGACTACTAAATGAGAATAAATTCTAGTTTTCTTCAGGGAGAAAGCTCAGTTTATCGTTAAAGTAAAGCAACACTGATAGGCAACTGATGGAAGAGATCACATGGGAGGGTTTTTTTGACTAGAGGCTTTAGAACTCACTAGCAGCTAAAAATGATTGTCTGCATGATTGACAGAAAAACATGAATTATTTGTGCGATCAGGAAGGGGGGAAAGAACCGCCAAGCTCATATAGCTCAAGCTATGGAATGTGAGTGCTTGAGTAGGTCCATAACCAGCCCACAAAAACACACGAAAGAACAAAATCTATAAATTCATTTCGGTGCAGTTGTGCAGGGCGTCTGCAAGATGGATCAAAGGTTGACAGTGGTTTGCTCTCCAAAACGTTTGGAATCCAGGGCTCCGAGCAGTACAGCTTATGCTCTTCATCTATCAGCAGCTTATGTTTTAAAAAAAAAAAATCAAAAAATTTAAATGCCAAATTACAAACTTCTCAGAAGACATTCTTAAAGAGCTAAAGAAGAATTGGATACTAATGTTTTGCAGTTAAAAGTGTTGGCACTTTATAAAGAGAAGCCTTTTGTTAGAGACAGGAAGTTTAGTTTATTGCCTGGTGTATACAGTTCACCCACCACATTATTTTGGGCTATTTTCATTCCTCACACAGTAAAGAGGAAATTCTAAGAACGTTTCATTACTTTTCTTTGTTTGATGAACAGCAAAGGTTTGCAGTTTGCTGACCACCGTATTGCTTTGCCACTTTTGACACACAATTTCACTTCACATAGATCCCCGGGAGGATAAAACATTTGTTCTCTATAAAAATCAATTGTTTCTGCCCCATTCACTTTAAGTCCATCTCTCACCCTCATCTTTCATTACTTCATAGAGAGAATTCCTGAATACAAAACTAGGGGGGGAAAGTACATAAATTGCCTTTTTTTTTTTTTTTTTTAATCTGAGCAAAACTTCAGGCTCAGAAACTACCAAGAGGCAAACTGTAAAAACTTTTCTCCTCCTTGCAGTTTCCACAGATCTTTTCCAGTACACAATCTGTAGCAGAGGAATAAAACCACAGCTATAGTACAGGACTATTATTTAATAGTAAGGCTGCTCTTCTGAAGAGCATTAATTTTCACCCAGATAATGCATCTTATGTACCATTATGATTCTCTTTGCACAGCGTGGTTCTGTACAGCTGAAATTATAAAGCAAAGAGCTAGAATACATGCATGTCCATTTGCTCTCTCCCTTTTCATCAATTCACAAGGTTATCCCAAATGTTTTTATACCATTCTGGCCTAAAAGAAAAGAAAAAAGATTCCACATAAAAGGCTTGGTTTCTAAAAAATGCTAAGCATTTAAACATTTATTAGGAACAGTTTTACTTCCTCATTAATCTGAAGATGAACTATTATTGATTTACAATGAGCAATTCATCCGATATCCATCAGCAGCATATAAAAACAGAGCCCGAGAATTAAAAAATGGGTGATGCCTGTTTGGCAGCAGTTTCCTGTGTCCTGCCAATGGCACAACCTGTCCAACTGGATGGAAAACAGCCCTGCTCTTTCTGTGTGTGTTCTGCATGCTTGGATGTATGTGTCCCACGGATCATAGGCTAACCTACATTTATTTTTATATTACAGGATCAGCAAGTATGTATTAGATCAAGGCTTTGGGGACTTTACATATTGCTTAACCTCAGTCACCCAGGCTCTTAGTCACCGCAGCGAGGAGCACGGTAAAAATAGATAAATTGCACAGATAGATTGACACAGAGGCACACACACATCTGTGCACACAGACATACATATCCCTAGGGCCTGATGGAACAACTCCAGTGCAGCACAGTGAGCTTTGGATCAGGCCCAGCAGTATATGATACAGACTAACTGCCTCTGATCTCGGAAACCAGTTTTAAAACGCTTATACAGGGGGTGAGCCTCCATTCTGGGCCCCTGTTTTTCCACCACTGGAACTCTATTGGCTTTAGTGGCATATAAAACCAGTGTAATGAAGTGGAGAGTTATGCTCACATTATGTTTTTTAAGTAGCTTATTAGCCCGCATATTACACCCTATTTAGTGAGTTGGCAGCTGTGCAAAGGACTCTAAGGACCTAATTCACTGAAGCTGATATGACTCTTCCCGCTGGCTTTGGGTCAGGACCCTAAATCATTCTGAAAATTCTGGGGAGAGATATTTTAAAGCAGTGCAGTAAAGGTAAAAGGGTGTTAATGAAAGTCTTTTGCGGAGGTCATGGCTTTTATTAGTTTGGAAGAGCTTTCCACAAGCAAAAGGAGTTTTAAAAAATGTTCAAAGTATGCCAAATGTCCTTGTACGTGACTTTTTCTTCCTTGTTACCATTAAAAAAAATTATTAAAACCTATTCCCATGTCAGCGTGGAAAAGAAAATCATCTATTTCAGTCTAAATAGATTTGTTTATACCTTGTAACATGCAGTGAGTGTATGGGGTGGGAGTGGAAGGTAGAGGAAAAACGTGTCTGTGCCACCCCCACCTCCTTTGCTGTGTGTTTGGCCCTCGGGCGGAATTTCCTGCCAATGTTGCTTGATCTTAACTCTTCCCTCTTGCTCCTTTCAAGGCTGCCTACCTCTCGGGAGTACCAGAGTCACATCTTTCAGCCTTTAGGGCTGCACCTGCTTTTCCCCTTTCTGCTGCCACTGGCCTTGCATGTCTCCCCCAGCAGCCTCCTGTCACACCCAGCCCCTGTGCCTGCCCCGGCTTCCCACACACACGCACTTAATGAGCAGGTACAGTAATTGCTTTCATAACATTTTTCCCACAATGACATTTCTTAGTTTGCTCAGGCAGGATTTAGTGTTATTGTGCCAGTTCCTCGAGTCCTGTCTCAGCCCAGGTTCCCTCAACACTATTAATAACTCCAATGGAGACAGGCAGAGAGAGCTGGGGTGGTTCAGCCTGGAGAAGGAAAGGCTCTGGAGACACCTGAGAGCACCTTACAGTACTAAAGGAAGACTTAAAAAAAAGAGGGAGAGCAACTTTTTACATTTGCAGATAGTAACAGGACAAGGAGGGACAGTATTAAACTAAAAGTGAAGAGATTTAGATTAGATGTTATGAAGAAATACTTCACTGGGAGGGTCCTGAGGCACTATCACAGGTTGCCAGAGAAGCTGTGGATGCCCCATCCCTGGAAGTTTCCAATGCCAGACTGGATGGAGCTTTGAGCAACCCGGTCTAGTGGAAAGCGTCCCTGTACGTGGCAGGGACATTGGAACAAGATGATCTTTAGGGTCCCCTCCATCCCACACCATTCTATGATTCTGTGAATTACCAAATCCCGGTGCTTTGTCCAAGGAATGACTCCTGGAGCCTCTGCTACAAAGGCCTGGGAACTGTCAACGGTTGTGTGCAAACGCCGGCTCCTGAACCGTCTTTCACCACATCTTTTTCCCCCAGCTTTTGCAGAATGGGCATTAACGACAGAACTTTACCTCTGCTACAAAGGCCTGGGAACTGTCAACGGTTGTGTGCAAACGCCGGCTCCTGAACCGTCTTTCACCACATCTTTTTCCCCCAGCTTTTGCAGAATGGGCATTAAAGACAGAACTTTACCCTGCAGGACAAATATGGGAACAAATGCATCAAAGATATGTGACAACGAATGGCCAGATCTCCCCAAAACACAGCTAAAATACAAAGACAAAATACAATACAAATACAAAATAACCAACAACTTTCTGAAATTATATCAGTCCTTGGCCAGGAGTTCAAAATTAGTCTTTCAAAAGAAGATGGGCCAGGTTCCATTCATTTGATGTGTCAGGATCAGTGTGGAGGCCAGGGAGAAACTAAGGATTTCAAACAGGATCTACCCAGAGCCTCTAAGCCATGAGATACTCTTGTTACTGAACAGATGATGGTGCAACGGACCTGAAGGTTCAGTGCTCTTGATCTGACTCTCCCCTCCTGGCAGTGAGTCGGGGACCTCAGTTACCAGGAGGTGAGAGGCCACTTCCAGAGGCACACCTTGCCTGGATATTTCCTGAGTTAGCAGCAGCTAGTCAGCAGCACAAACAGCCCTTGGAATAATGTAACCTAAATCAGGGGGCGAGCAATGTCCAGCTTGGACCTCTGCCCCTCACTGCTCTCCACACCTGAAGTTAAAGCTACCTCGAGTGATTACTCTGAGTACAATTTTCCTCCTGAACACTGGATAAGTTTTCACTGAAAATCCCCTTTTTTTCTCAGATACTTCTAATTTTCCATTTTTCCTGTTATATTTTTTTAATGGCCTTACACATTATTTTCTTTTCAAAGGACTGGATATTAATCTACTACTCCATTGTCATACTTCAGTGACTCAGAATAATTTGCAAATGTTTAAAATTTTGACTGCATGATTTTGAATAGAGATTAATAAAAGGAATATAACTATCCAAAATGGGGTTTTCTCAGAACATTTATTGGATTCACCAGAGGAAAATATTTTCAAATTAGAAGTTCTAGTCCAGAAATGCCAAAATATTTCATAGCCATACTTATGAAAAAACAAAGTAATGAAATTTCAATGTATTTTCATTTCAAAACACTACCTTTTGTTTCAAAATATTCCTAGAACAAAAAGAAAGTGCAGGATAAAGTCATACTTTAATCCAAAATATATATTCCACTTCATGCCAAAATATGGATGTAATTTGGGAGGTTCACATATTCTTGAAAGACATGGAAAATGTCTGCTTCGGTTCCTGCTCAATCAAATTATTTTCTAATAGTTTGGTTCAGTTAGCAAAATATGAAGCAGAGAGGCGTCCATTCCTTCACCTCTAAAAAGGAGATTTATGTCCCCAGAAAGTGATGATCCGAAAGCAGCAGCCTTATGGTTGCTGGAGCAATGAGGGAATTGCACACGACTGACATGTTCTGACAGCACACACTGGAAATGTGTTCTTTTAATGTGGAGCTGAAATAAGTAAATCAGTAGCTGTTTCTATCTGTCAGAGTCAATGCTTGTCTCATGTCACCAGTGCCACCTAAATCATTGACCATATGCCATTTGTTAAATGAAGATACTCTGAAGGGTAGAGAATTTTCTCTCTGTTGGACTGAAAAGTGAACTAAGCTCACATAAAAATATACCCATGTATGAATATCAAAATACTTAACAAAACCCTCCACACTTCTCAAACTGATGCGCTAAAAATCAGAAAAAAACATTTCCCTCAGAATGCCAAAGCCTCAGTTGTTGTATTTTCTTGATGAATCTCCAGGACTTCAGAACTCATGAGGGTCTTCATTAGGAAAAGAAAAATAAAATGTCCAAGAACTATTTCTTGATAATATTTCTTGCATGTTTGCAACTTCAGGACTCTCTGCAACAATTTTAGGTGAAATTTGTCATAATGAAATTTATGTTAATGAAGATGTTCCTGCACAAGCTTTTATACCTCAGCATTTGAGTCCTTCTCCTTCCAGGTACATGTCACTCTTCACACGGTGAAAAGCAAGGGATAACCGTGCTTAGCTGTACCAGTAACACATGAAATAACTGGTGAATGAAAACCTCGTGCTCCTGACTTGGTATTATTCTGAATCAACTGCCGCCATTACTCACCCACCCAATAATAACATTGCAGCAGAGGCTTAGTGAAGACAAAGTGAAGGAATTCGGCGTTGAAAAGTGAGTTTGAAATGCTGCCAGCCCTCGACGAATTTTCTTGAGTAAATGATACAGAACACACCGTGACATGTCTTGACCACGCCACGGACGACTTTCTGTGGAGCACAAACATCCAGCCGGCGTCACCGGACCCTGGGCCTTGCGTCACCCATGAGAATGCAGATTGCTCATATCCATGAGGGATTTGGGCTTCACTCAGCACAGGGGCTGGAGACCCTGGCAGTGCAAGACATGATAAGGAAGTGAAGCCATTAAAAGCCAGTACTGAGCACAATTAGGACACTGGCATTTGGTGTTGTGTTATTGGGATGAAGGGGCAGAATTTTCCAGCTGGGGAGGGAAGGAAACACACTGTCCTGATACAGCTGTGTTTTACCTATGAAAATGCTGGGGGTTCTTGAAAATGACACATGGACAGTGCTGCTGCTGCAGGGTGAAGTTTGTTGCAATGCACAATTTTAACCGGCAGGATAATTACAAAGCAGGCCAAGAGGTCAGTTTAGGCTGTTTTCACAAAAAAGGATTATGTGTTTTCTAGATCCAAGGTTTGGCATCCAGTTATTACTACTGAAATTATTATGAAGCATGGACCTACAGGCCAAACACAAGACCCACTGTGGATATCCCTACCATTTCTATCAGACTTTTCAAAGCAAATCAAAATGAAAAACTGGCTGAAAATAATCTGTGGCAGAGTTATATACTGCATCCATCAGTTCAGGTCTGACGTTTGATTTTTATCTATTGAATCAGCCCAGATTTTTGTTTCAAAATGCATTTCCCAGTGGTACTGCATTGCTTCAAAGGTGGCTTAGGTAGTCTAATGGTCTCTTCGCTTCTGAATGACACAGTGTCCTATTCTTAGCCTTGCTAAAAGCTGCTTTCCCATTAGGCAGTGAATTAGGAGGGAAAAGCCTCCTTCTTTCTCTGCACACTTCTGCTGTTCTACTAACTCCATCTTCCATGACAGTAAGTAAAAGGTGTTTCTGTGACAAATTTGTCCTAAGACAAAATAAAACAGGCTGGAGTTATCATAAAATTAAATCCCTAAGTCCCACTTAATCCTTGAGCTCAGAAATACGATCAGAAGCAGAAACTGAAATTATTTTCATACTGACCAATATTAAAGCAAATAACATCCTCTGCTATTTTGTTTTTATTTTGATTGGAGTAACCTGGAGATATGTTAGTTCTTTTGCAATATACCAGCACTGTATTGGGCACTGTGTAACACAGAATATGCACTCCCCATTGCTGGTCTTATCTAGCATCCACTTTGTTTCTGTTAGCTCATTCCTTTCTCGCAGGGGTCACCAAAGAAGTGGCACTTGAGTAGGATTCAGCAGCTGTGCAGTCTGGACTTGGGCACACGTTCCCATTCACCAGTCAATTACACTTTAAATTGAGAGCCTGAGTGACCCAGTTTGCTTTCAGTGTTCTCGGTTCTGGGTCTGCCAGAATATTTCCACTCTCCCACATTCACCTGCAATTCCAAAATGGCTCTCAAAGTTGGAGGTCACTGGCAGCAGTGGATGCCTGGCTGTCCACCCGGAGGGTCAGGGCAGGCAGGGGCAGTGCAAGTTCTTTTCCCCATGCCATGGCGTCCCCTCTGCTCTTTGAGAGGCTCCAGCTCTCCCTGACAGTGTTAGCTTCATCCCACTGGGCCAAAACATGGGCAGTGAAGTGCTCTAGGCTGTCCTCCATGAGAGCCAATGGTCTGATCCTCCAGAACATTTCAAATTTTGTTGTTGTTATTAAAATGAACAGTTCCAGGCCTGTAAGACGAGCAGTTTAGTCACCATTCTATGCAGTTCTCTTATCTCCTGACTGATATAATCCATGAGTCCCTCAATATGTGTTAATGTGCACACCAAAATGTTAATTCTGCACTCAGTCGGCATTTTTCCTTGTTTACACTTATATTGAAGACATCATAAATTTGACATAGCAAATAGTGCTTTACTTCAAATATTCTGGATAAAAGTGTGTCTCAGCAAGGCAGTTTTCTCTTAATAGGAAGAATTTGAGAAACTCTTCTTTCTGTGACATTAATCATTAAACTTCAAAAATGGAACAGACTAAGCAGCTTCCTGTTTGGTGGTGACTATCCTTTTCATGATCTGTAGTATTTTACACCATCTATTCCTCCCCCCTGCTGAAAACATCCTTTGCTTGGAAGACTTCCTACGTGGTGCTTTTTCCATCTTACACTAGCTGCTTGCCTGTTGGACACTCAGGGCAAACAGCAAATATTTGCAGCTTTGAACAAGCATCTGGGGAGTAGTCAGTCCAACTGTCTGAATTACCTCAAATTGATTGGCAATCAATCTACCTGAGGGAAAATTATCTAGCATAGAGTAGCTGAAGAGGAAGAGCTGAACTCCCTAATGGCCCCAAGTGGTTTAGTGGTAAACAATCACAACCATTCTGGAAAACAATGGGAGCTAGACCTGCTCAGTGTGTTTAAGTTGATTTGGCACCTCTTAAAGAAATGGGCCTTAAATGTCTTTAGAATGCCCGTGACAATTTCAGATATTCTGATAGAGACATTTTTGAGAAGATGAGTCAGTTGTTCTGTTGGGAGAGTTGCTAATGACGCCGAGATCACAGGTTTCTGAGTCAGGCACAGGCATATGCAATAATGCTCCTCACCGGAAGCGCGGCACTGATGGGTGCAGATGGAGCCAGATATAGATGCAGACACATGATGGCATGGGATGGCACAAGGGCTTCGTTGGCAAGGGTTTGGGAAAGCTGAATTGCTCACAATTAGTGAGTTATGAGAAATGTCCTCAAGGAGTGATGATGCTTTGTATTTCAGAGAAATTGTGATATGCTTACTTCAGACCTCTACTCTTCCCCTCACCTCTGCCTTTTAAGCCAAACACAGGCTTGGCAGATAAGCAGTGAGGTTCAAACTCTTCCTACTATAATCTAAGGGCTTGCAATTCCAGAAAACTTCTCTAGCGACATCAGCAAACTGCTTATTTTTATGGATTTTTTAATTAAAAGTAAATTTTGGAATTAGAGGTGGCCAAAGTAGGAAGAGATCATTCCAGGAATAGGAAGTGCTCTTTGGAAGAAAAGGAATGGGAGAGTGCAGAATTCTCTCTTAAGTCAGTTGCTGGGAAACCTAATGTGCTCAGTGCCACTGAAATTATCACAAACTAATTTCCAATGCTGAAAAATTAAAAATATGCCAATTTTTTTTAATAGACTTGCAGGAGATTAAGAATAATTATGCCTGTATTGTTAAGGGGGCTCCACTAATGTGCAATCAATTTGATTAGTTTATGTGTTAACCTCACCATCATTTTACCATCAGTTTTTATGTCCTGCAGATTCTAGATGCTGATAGATCATCTCAGCTCCCCATTTTTTCCATTACCAAGGTTTCATTATGCACGTTAAGCATGTTTCCATTTGCCTGAGGTACAGCAGGGGCAGGGAAGCATTTTTCAAAGATAACTCATTTAATATTAAATGTCAAAATATTACTCACTTCTTTAGCAAGATCATGCAGCTGCAACCTGGAGAATTAATTTGGGATGGTGTCTCTGTGGAGTTCAGGGCGTTGGTCTAAGCATACCTTTAGCTAAACAAAAAATCATTGACTTACCCAGAATTTAAAACATTGTATGGAACTGACTAAAGGGCAATAACGAACAACTAAACATATGAAGGAAGTGGTTTATAAGCCAGAAATGCTGTGATTAATTATGGATAAAACATCCAGGGGAAACTTCTCATTACACAAAGTAATGAAATAAGTCCATTAGCATGATAACAAAAAAAAGTGGAAATGGCTGTAGGCTTTGTTTTGAAGATTATCACCATAGCATTTCCCTTCTGCACAAGCAATCAAGAACCCATTGAAGAAAAAGATGATGAATACCCCCCACTTTACAGACAGAAAATCGATGTAGGAGAAGTCAGGCTGTTTATACACTTGCTTCCTGTGTTTCATTGGAGGCAATTCCTGATTTACATTCATGTAAAGCAGCTTCCAGACAGCCCTTAAATGACATGTCCAAGGATCTGTGTCAACAGAGGGAACTGTCACCTGATCCTCCCCATCCAGCTCTGCGAATATGCAGCAAAGGCTTCCTCTTCATGGGAAGACTGAAATGGTAATCTGACTTCCAAGAAGAAGAGTTTCCCATGGCTGCACAGGTAATTGTTTCAGGAGTAACAGATATCCATGCCTGAACTGTGCATTTGTCGAAAGGATAAAACAGAGATAATAATTGATCAGTCCTTATGTGGACTTCACTGTTTATACTGTTATTTGGGGTATAAGGCTTGAGCATTGTGGGGTTTATTTCTAAGTTTTTCGTTATGGGTTTAGCTAATTCCTTCCTTCTACACAGTATCAAACTAGGAAACAAATCTTTCAGGGTGGATTATTTTTTTTTTGAACTTGCACTCTTTTAGGGACCTTCTACACATAAAAACTTTTTCACAGAAAAGGTGGAGTGAATTTTTAATACATATTGGTGAACAAGACCATCTACAGATACTTTGATCTTGTGTTAAAAATGTCCAAACTGGATGTCAGTCAAAAGCAGTACTACTTGTTCTAAATTACATCCTTTCTTACCTTGAAAAGTTCCAAGGTTCTTTAAACCCAAACTAACCAAGCTGTCCACACTGCAGTGTGTCAATACAGTTTGTAGTAGTCAAAACACAGTCAATCTTTACTGACTCACTCCAGCTCATTCCCTACAGAAGTCATATGAAAATAGTTTTGCTAAAAAAGCAATGAAAAGGAGATAGTGTTATTCCATGTTTCTTAAAAATGGCATTTGAATGTGATAACAGCCACTCTTTTCCTTGTAAAACAAGACACAGCCAAATTACTCTTTAAAATTATGTGCCAGTCTGAAAGCCAAAGAATTTTAGTCCCTCTGTTTAGTTCTGTTATTTAGCAAAACAGTTAAAGTCAGCCAGGCTGGTTCACATGACCTAAAATCTCTTCCTGAAAGCCAAGAGAGTATGGTTTTTTAAAATGTCCTGTTTAGTCTTCCCTGCAAATGTCTTCTACCAGATTACCTTTCTGCATGGAACTAAAACCCCAAGATTTCCTCTCAGGATCTCTATTTTGAAAATTGCTGCCTTTGAGCCATCAGGTAATTTTTGGTGCCCCAAATCAGACTTCAACACCATCTTTTAGGTTCCCATGTATTTATTTCTTTGACCCTCTGCCTGCAAAAAAAAAAAAAATAGACACCTCAAGAAGGCTCTTGAAGTTTGCTCTACAGCTCCCCTCTAGCACTGGCTATAAGCCAGACTTCTTAGGTGGGGCCTTATAACCCCAGGATGAACCAAGATAAATCTGTGGCACTAGCAAGAAGCTGGGAATGCAATACTTGCTTCCATTTCAGAAAATGGCAAGCAAAAATAAAAATGGCTCTCTTGTGGCTACATGCAAATCCAAGATCTGAAGCTGTACCCAATAACTTCCTGGTCTCAGCTGCTGTTAATGCACAGTCCTATGGGATAAGGTTACTTAGCAAAATAATGGCTACAATAGAGATACACTACTTTTCCTACAAAAACCATAACCTTTGGGTTGGACATCACGGACATCATACATGTCAGCGCAATAACTCGCATACAAGAAATGAGTTTCCTGCTTTTGACAGGTCTCTGTTTTGTCTTTCACCATGACTTGGCTCTTGTGAATATTGCTATTAGATGCTCCGAGCCATAGAAATTTTTTTTCAAAAATGTCCAATTTCCAGAGAATCCTTTTCCCTAGTACACCGTAATGATGAAATACAGAGACTCCTCTAGATCCTCTGTAAAGACTAGGAAAGGAAATTGAGCAGAGGAGAACTGCTCTAAACACAGCAGAAACATTTCCACACTCGCCTTTCCTCAGTCCAGCTGGCAATGTTCTCATTTATGTCCAGTCCACAGATGCTTCTATAGGAACTGATTGCAAAATCCCTTAAGTTGAGACATATCTGTTTAACTTTAGTAATAAAATTAACATACTTTGGGGACAGGCACATAGAGAAAATGTTTGGTCTGAAGGGCTGGCTATGGAGCTGTGGGTGTATAATCAGGCCAGCTTTCCAGGAAAAAATCTACGTTTCCCAAAAGCCAACACAACCAAAACAGATTTTTCCTTTGAACTGGTTCAGTACTTCTTTATGCTGATCTTTCACATAGTTTTGCATTAGCGGAGAAAACACAACTCTTTACTAGTTCCAACAGTTAGATGGCTGCTCATGCTGGCACTGCTCTTCTGGCTGACAAGGAATATCACCACACCCTAGAAAATGCATTACACAGTACAATGATTATGCATGTTAAAGAAAGAATCGTTGCTGCAGGAAAAAGTAAGTCTTAATTAGAGACGAGCAAATAAATTCATAATAGCATCTCTCCCTTTACACTTTCACATACTGTTTATTTCCAATTTTTAATGTATCTTTCTCATTAGGATGTAGAAAATTCTAAGTTTCTCTGACAAACACCTCTTTGCAGTACTTCACTTTACTTCACCAGTAGCTGGCAATGACCAGAATTACCTGGGACACTTTTTGTTTCCAGAGTGAATTATTTAAGAACAGTTCAGCTGCCCGATAGGATTTGACCCAATCTGCTCGGCATCATATGTTGTCTCTTAGAAGGGTGAGNTTTAGTTTTATTTGCTTCTGATAAGTATTTTCCCGGGCAAACACTGGGCGCTAAATACTGTCAGAACCTGAATACAAATGAATATTAGATACCACTCAAACTCAATTTTGCACATGTAAACTAGTATTTAAAAAATTTCTTTCCTTTGTCTGCTGATTGTCTAATAACACCATGTTTTTATTGTATTTATTGGGCTTTTTGATTGGTACCTTTCACCATCTGACACTTCATGGCAAATCTGACTACTATATTTTGACAAGGTGGCTCCACTGAGAATTTAGAGCTTAAACAATAGGATTTTATTCCAGCCACCATTTTGTTTAATCGAGAATTAACATGACTCTCCAGCTTTCACCAATTCAATGCTGTACACACCTTCCTAAAGACTTTTGCTAGATTAATGAACATGTGGTTTGGCCTGAAGTACTGTGATACCGTGATTGTGTTTTTTGACATGCCTTTAGTTTTCTGTCATGAGTTGCACAAGCCTCTTCTAATATAAGGGCTCTTGCAGTCACAAAGATTGATAACTTAAGAGGATAAAACAATTATTAGGATAAGAATACCAGCTTTATATTTTGTGTATTTAGTAAAACTTGAGCATTTAAAGCAGAAAATTACAATGCAGAAGCTAAACTCTCCATCAAATTCCATTATACAAATCATGGTTGTTTATTACCCACAAAAGTGAAGTGGAGAGATCTTTTTTTTTTTTTTGTAAATGATTTAATAAATTTCTGACACTTCCAATCCTTCTAATTAAAACTGTTCTCATGACTCACTGAAGTCACTTTAAAATGTAGACGTATATCAAACTAGGTTGTGGGTGTGCACTGATACTGTGATTTACTCTCAATTGCTGGCCAGACTTATCAGTTAAAACAATTTAAAACACATGGGAGTTTTGTTTCTCTCAACCACAGACTAACAGGCAAAAGCAAAATGGATTTAACCCCTCCAGTTTGAGAGCTGCGTGGGATTTAGCCACACAGCTCTCATTAAAGTCAACAGAAGTTCAGTTCCATGGGTGTGGCATGGCACCGTTCCACCTAACTCCTGTAAAGCTGGAGGCTTTGTGTGTCTGTAGGCAGGAGGGTGGGCAAAAATGCCTTATCCAGTGGGGTCGCTGCCCTTATGCTGACTTCAGTGGAGTATCTGACCAGACACCTCGGCCAGCTACAACCCAGAAGGTGGACAGGCTGATGAGCCAGTATCCAAAGGGTGATTTCCCACTGAAAATATGGAGTAAGCAGAGTTTATGCCACTTCAGAATAACCCACTGCTTGTGCCTATCCTCAATAACAGGCCACCTGTGACACATGAAACCTGTGAGAGATCAATGTCACCCCTTTACAGCAGCAGCAATCAAAGACTCAGATGAACTTCTTGAGGTCATTAACATAGTGCCAGCAAAGCACAGGAATTGCTGAGACCATTTAGTTGGCCAGCTTGGCCATAACATCTGTTATGTTTATGCTCTGTAAAAGATCTGCTCCTTTTTTACATTTGAATGCAACTCAAGGTGTTGGTTGCTGCTCCTTAAAAGCCACAGATGGAATCCTGGGCCCATGGCAGAACATGGGAACGCTGCCATGGAAGACTTCATCCCACATGTGGTGGTGAAGATTCCTAAAACAAATCTTCCTAGAGGGCAAAGACATTTTGAGCTGTTTGAAAGGCTTGCAGCAGTGTTTCAACTTGTCCCAATCTCTATTGCCTTTTGCATATTTTCTCAGTTTTGAAGAGAGCTTGGGAAAGACTTCCAGGAACTGGTATGTAAAAACAGGCTCTGACTCCTGCATTTCAGCATCTCCAGCAGCTCCTGCTGAGTTATCGGAGCACGGTTCTGGGCTCTGCCTCAAATCCTCTCTGTGACCTGGGGTAAAGTTGCTTATTCTCTCTCGTCCTTAGTTTTCCAATCTTGAAGCCCAGCTGATAATGCTTCCTTTCTTCTGTGTCATGTCCTGTCCACGGAGACCATCAGCTCCAGGAGAGGGTCTCTGCTACAAGGCGGTATTTGTTCTGTGCCTGCAGCACAGGGCTGGGATCCCACTGAAGGCTCTGGGGGTACCGGGCTCCAGGCCAAGATTCGGATAAGCTTGGCTTTTGGTTCAAACAAAGGTTCTCTCTCCTCGCAGGCCATCACATTCATTTATTTTGCCCTGTGGTGAAGTTAACGCTCCATCTCTGATGTCACAGTTATTCCCATGACAACAGGTTTATGACTTCAGTGTAAAGTCAGATGGAAGGAGAAGCTCAGGGACATGAAGGAAAGCTCTTATTCAAATCAGAAACATCTGACACAATAACAGAGAAGAGAAATGGCCAAGAAGGTACATTTCTTTTATTGTTATACATGTCTGTGGTTTCTTCTTAAGTTTTCAACAACGTGTACTTCTTCTATCATGTGTTTTAATAGCTACTCTTCCACCTACGTTTCTTCAGTTAAAGATGTCTTCTTTCTTCTCTTAAATAAAAAAGTAAATTTAATACCGTTTGTTTAACTAGTTAATGAATGTCTTTGCCTTTGTTCAATTAGATTTAATTTAATAGGAGTAAATTTGGGCTTCAGTGTAGTCTTCCTTCTGATGCCAAATATGAATGATACTATTTCTGAACAAACAGGGGAACTGTTAAAACTGTGGCTTTTCATACGTAGCAGAATAGGCTTTCAAAGAAGAAAATTAAAAAAAAAAACCACATCAAAGATTTTTGAAACATGGATTAAAAAAAAAAAAAAAAACTATGCAAGAAGGCAAAGCTATTATAGAATAGAAGTAAGTATTGGGCCGGGTAATGTGCAGACTCAGAAGCTTTCCATTCCATGGTTTTTGTTTGTTTGCTGTTTGATTTTTTCTTGAACACCAATCTACTTAAACACAAATGTCTCCCCATGGATTAAGGTGCCACTAAGGCACAGACCACAAAGTGCCACTGATATGTCTCAGTGTTTGTCCACTGCGGGAACTTCCACAGGAGCTATCCCTCCTGTAGTTTCAATAAGAACTCCCAGGAGCATCTAAAGGTGGAGATGATGCCTGAAGAAAGCCTGTGAAGTTACTGTCCACCCTTGTTAGCAAGTCTAAACACGTAAAGCAGTCAACTTAAAGACCCTGAGAGCCACAATAAAAAGAGGATGGATAGCAAAGCTGAAGTTACAAATTGCAGTTTGCTGCACTGAAATCATGGGATAATGTTTTCCAATAATGAAACCTTTAAAGTTTCAGTTGAAGAGTGTTCAGGTAGCTCCTGTGCAACCCAAACTGACTGGATTTAGCATGTTATGTCTCCGCTTGGTTCACAAATAGTTGATTGAATTAGTTAATTAAGGCTGGAATTTTCAAAGAAGCCACAGGAATTAGGTAACCAAATTCAATGAGATTTGGGTACTTAACTCCCTTAGACTCCTTTGAAAAGGCCAGCTATAAATGTTCACCTCTTCAGTTGCAATTATTTGTACTTGCAGGATTATGAGCGCAGCTGTTTATAAATGCAGAACTGAGGTTGCAAAAGCAGACATGGCATGAGAACAGAGATCTGTCCATGCATAGCACAGTACATAAATGTTTACACGCAGTGGCCATACATTTAAACCATCCTAAAGTGAAAATACCAGTAGAGCTAGTAATAACTCTGAAGCCAGTGAGAGCTTCTTAAGCTTACCTAATTAAAATCACCTAGATATACACACTCAAATATACATGTGCACAAACTTATAATATATATATGTACACATACATATGCACATATAAAAGTATATGCATGTCTATAAAGAACCAGATGTGAACATGGGTGCAGACAGTTGTTTGTTTCTGTGTGCAATTTTTTCTTTGCAAAACAGTAAATTGTAATAGTATTTGCTCCTGGGAAAAGGGGTGCCTCATCTTCAGTGGCCATGTCCATGATCTTATCCAAGTATATGAGGAAACGCCTTTCTAGCGGGTATAACACAGGCAGGATGGAGGCTACTCTTCTTTAGGCAACACAGGAGGAAGCAGAAGTATCACCTGGAACAGTAACCATCTGATTAAGAAGTAAAAATAACAGCCTACAAATACTATAACGAAACAACCCTTTAATCAGCAGAAGCGGTCACCCTGTGGTTGTACCTGACTGCGAGGCCAAAGGACAAAACCAAGGGCTGTTCGATAAAGGCTTGGGGTGCTAATAACCAAAATATGGCACAGCTAACCAATACACCCTTGGTGCTGGCTCCCACTGAAGCCATTGGAGCTACCCGGTGGCATTTCGAGGTGAGCAGGTAGACCTTGACCTTGCTGGGGAGAATGACACAACGTGGGATTGCTTTTCCTGAACACAGCCCAGGGCTTTTGTCCCGTCTGTGGCCTCCCTCCAAGGCTGCTGCCATCACCTTTGCTGCCAAAGGGAAAGTCCATTTGGCCTAAATGAGACAAATGAGCTTCTTATGCAGCAAAACACCCTCAGATGTGAGTAACCTTAGGCCCACAAATGATGTTGGGATCACTCACAATCTCAGGGATGTATGTGGGCTTAGGACCTTTGTAATGAAGGGAGTCTCAAAAAGGAGGTTATATCCTGAGACCAAACAAGTGGGAATGAAGAGCATCCAGACAGATCCTATTCCTTAGTGGACAGCAATTGTTTTTCTACTAAAAGTTGCCAGGACTTTAATTCCATGTGTTCACAGCAAGAGTGTTGGCCCATAAACAAATCCAAAATATACAGAAGATCAATTTCTTCGTATAAGGAGGGTCGGTGACTTTCCATTAGAGTGAGTCACTGAGTTCTCCAAACCCTTAAGGTGTAGTAGAGCAAATAAAAATGTGGTTAGCTGAGGAATGCAAACAGATATATACAGCACATATAGAACTTTAGCTTCACTCCAGCATCCATATGTGGCCATAAAATAAGGCCTCTTAAATGTAAAATGTATAGATTTCCCTCTGCAACAAAGGCATAAAATATTTCACTCCCAAACAAGTATTTGAGCATACGAACATGATCTTTCACTTCATCTAGGACTACCCACCCAGTAAACCAAGCTGTATTCTTTCTGGGTGGCTCAGAGAATAGCATATTACAGTGGAAACACCCATTTATTTCATTTACTGCCATTTATAATATTTTCCACTATTTGCAGATAATGAATTCATCCACTTTTTGCCAAGATTATGCAGCCTGTTTTATAGCCAAAATTATCCAGAATCCTTCTAAAAATGTGTTACCCTTCATTTTCCATGATTGCTTAGTGGTTCTCTTGGAGCAGGACCAAGATCAACCATATTAACAATGCGCAGCAATAACTGAACTGTCATGCTCCTACTCTCCCAGCAGCAGGAAGAGTGCCATCAAGCTGGTCCCTGAAGTACACACGGCTCCAGAGCATAACTGTTCAGGTTAATTAAAGCCATTAGATGAGAAATGAGGAATTACTTTTGGAGTTCTTTCCTCTGCATATCCTACACTGGTCTTCTCATAAAGGTAGATACATTTCAGATTATCTGGTGTCTTCTTGGCGCCGCTGCCTCTTTGGTTCTCCAGGATAAACTGTGCTTGTAGAACAGAGCACAGCGAAGACCTGCGGCGTGTAACAGCCCTGCACAGACCCAGCTGCTGGCCCTGTGAAGATGGACACACATCTGGAACACCACACACCATGAGGAGCCTTTTCCAATCCGACAGAGGATGGAACTGGCACTCCACAACCAAGCCCACGCGCAGAGCACCGCAGTAAAGGCACAAGCAAGGCAAGGAGGAAAAGGTGGAAAGGGACAAGTCCTTTGTGAAATGATGTGTATTGGGTTAGTGCTGATTTCTTAGCAGAGAACTTCCCGCTCCCTTCACTGGCTCGGCAGTGCTGGCATGCTATGGAGGGTGGAGCTGCAGCACCATTCCCTCCCCGCTCCGCGAGGGAAGAGGAGAAACAGGCTGGCCACATCTGCTCTTCCCTTGTGCAGTGTCTGGCAGCCTGCAAATCCCATGCAGGGGAGAAAGAGGGCTCCTTGCCATCACCAGGCTCAACAGCTGGGCCCAGCATGTAAGATGAAGCACATGCAAATCTTTGCAGGAATTCCTTACTGCTCAGCCTGAGGATTTGATCTTGGAGTCAAGGAAATCTAGCTCAGGACCTTGCATGAAAGAAGCAGTGCCTGCCCAGAGGCTCCACGGGTCAGTGTTAGCAGTGATAACAGAAGGAATCACACTAAAATTAGAAGGGGGGAAAAAAAAAAAAGCTAAACAAAACAAACTTGAGTTCATTTTTTATAATTTTACACAAAAAGAAAATGAGTGCAATAAATATCCTAACAGCCAAACAGTCCTTGTTTCTTAACATTATCGCTATTTTCTTTGGCACCTCTGGGAATCTCTTAGCGGGAGCTGTGATGAAGGAGAAACTGTCTCAGCAAGAGGCTCTGTAGCAGCCAAAATCTGTTCTTCACCCAAATCAGCTGCAAGACTGAAGCTGAGCAGCCAGTGCTGAACAAGTTAACCAGCCACCATGCGTGACTTGGGAACCAGGGAGGCAGGGGAACCCCACAGCAGGTTGAGTTACGGCCACTGGAACAAAAACAGGTTGTCATGGCATAACTGAAGATTTCTCAGCACTGACAACTGACAGACTGCAATAAATATTAATGCTCCAAACTCCTACTTGGATTCTCATAAATACTCCAGACTTTGCCAGGAACTCCTTTCCCTTTAGCCACTCCATTATTCAGTTTTACCACACGTAGATGGCTGGGGCCTTTATAACTTCTCTCTTCCTCCACGAGCAGCACCACTTTACCTCTTCATCCAGAGCAGGCTCTGCCACATCACCCAATCTGGATGGCCGAGACTTCTCCAGCCAACCCAAAACACACAGATTTTTTGGGCTCCCTCCCAGTTACATCTTGAGGATGAATACTCATCCAGTTGGTCTCAATGGAGCAGGATCTCAGCTGATTAGCTTTATCCAGACGGGTTTGTTTAATCTTAATCTCTCTTTCTCTTGCCTTATTCTTTTTTTTCTTTTTTTTTTCCAGGCTCTTTGATTCCCTCTCTGGTTCTTCTCAGAGTCTCCAAGTTTCAGGCACTTCTCTAAACACCCTCTAATGTTTTGATTTTTGATGGTTAAATTTAAACAAAACTTAAAAGCTTTTTCCAACCATTTTTACTCATTCTCAGAGTCATTTATCAATCCCATAGAGAGCCTAGATTCCCCCTACATAAATGGATCACCCTCTTCATGTGTAGCTAATGTGTAACCTCCTTTATTCCACAAAGACAAGAGTCTGGCCCCTTCCTTCTGGGTAAAGCAGCTAGAGGCCACTGAATCCTTCCTGCTCAAAACATGACCACTTCTAGGATAAGTCCTGCCAGACCCACCACTAAGGTTACAACCAGCCCAGCTCCAGGCTTTCGGGGGAGTTAGGGTGCCCTCAAGGATGCTGCAATGGATCCTGGCTGCAAAGGTAACCGTCTGATTTGTCCTGGCCCGAAAGGCCCTGTGTGGTTGACACTCCAGTCAGGACGGCTGCATTCCGGCTCTGCCCGTGTCCAAGGTGTACTTCCTTTCAAAGCCCAGCCCCAGGCTATGCATGCTGCTCCCCTTGTCAGGCCAGTTCCCCTGGCAGGGATTCTGACTTACACTTCTTGCACTTACAGGAATCGCAGAGGCACATGACAAGAAAATGTGTGGCTTCTCAAATCCTCTAAACATTGTCCAGCTGCCACTAAAAAGGTACCCTGACTTGAAATTCCCTTTTTTTTTTAAATTTTTTAATAGACAACTACTCCGTGCTTTTGTACAAAGCCATAGGAATTTTATTCTTGGACCAGCAGATAACCACAGCACATGTCTCCCAAGTTTCCAACCCCACAACCATTTTTCTTAATTTTGAAACTTTAAAGGAAGAATGCTGCTTTGGCTTCACAATTTTGCACAACTTGTTAGAACCAGGGGAGAATGTTACAATACCAAGCCACATGAAATGGAAACATTTGAACAGATCTTTGGGCTGGATCCCTTGCTTCCACCAAGCTGCATTCAACCCATGACTGAAGAGTGTCTGGCTTGGGTAAAAGACAGTTTTCAGCCTCAAGTCCTGGTGGCCAGCAGGAAGGGTTTGACCTCCCAGTGCAATTAAGAACTGCCTCAAATCCACTCAGAGTTGTGTCCCTGACTCAGGAGCTCCTGGGGACTTTCTGACAGCTGGAGATAGCTGAAGCCATATATGCTGTGCTGTACTCAGGGCCCTCGCTGCCATGAACAGCTCTTTCCTAACACCTTTGGCAACAGGCTCCCGAATCTGGCTCCGTGGGGTTCACTGCCAGCATAGCAATGCAAGGAGACCACAACAGTTCCAAGGAACCGTTTCCCCTAAGAGGAAATGAAAAGAGAGACTGAAGGCACTGGCAAGCCATACATTAGACATTTTGGTTAAAGCAGCTAGACAGCACTTTGGAACAACTACGTTTTGCAGAGAGCTTTTTTCTCCTCCTGCATCCATCGCATCCCCATTATTCATTGCTCCAGCTATAAACAGTGCTTTTAGTTTAATCCTCCAAATTGTACTTTTCTATCACAAATTTCCACACCACAACAGGGCTTAAAATACAAAAGAGGCATTTAAGTGATGTTCTCCTGTAGACCAGCTGGCTCAGACATTGCATTTCAGAAGGACACAGCTCAGTTATGAGAACAATACAGGAATGTGTATGGAGAAAGTCATGGTCGGCAGGAATCAAAACCAGAGATTCAGGAGAGATGGACTTCCACATGACAGAACTGTATTGGCCTGTACACAACTCAGATGCTCTTAGAGTGGAGTTGCTTTTGTGGGCACAGCCCTTGGCCACCTGAGCTACCCCATCTCAGGCTGATCCTTCCTTAGGCTGGGCTGCTCTGCTTCCCAGAGCAGAGCTAGCCATTCCCTGGTCCCTCCTCCCTTAAGAAGAGTAGGCAGAAACAAACCAGTATTAGTTAGGTCAGGAGCCCATGCCATTGTGCTCATCCTCCAACATCACTTCCAAAAAAATCCCCCAGGCCTGGATTTGAAAACACTTTGCAGCACAAATGCTAAAAATACAGAGAGAAGCCAAGAGCAGGAGCAGAATGAAACTATGAAATGGAGGCAAGGAAAGAGAGAGATGATTTCAACTGAGATGGAGAATTAATGTGCAGATAAAGAAAGACTTCACAGGTGGCTGGAGCTGTAAGAAGCCTCTTGCTCTGAAGCTGGTCATACTGGATAAAGAGAGAAAAGGTTTGGGATAATAACTCAGCTTCACAAGGACTCAGAAAAAAGTTCTTTGCAGCAGATCAGACATTCCTCTGTTGGAGAGGCAGCCTGCACGTGAGCCCTGAGATGATGCTGAAAATGAGAAAGACCCTGCCTTTAAACCTGTTGGAAATTGCCTGATAAAGTACTGGCAGACATGCACACCCTCCTGCAGGATCAGTGCCTGAGCACTTACTCAGCCATCTCAAGCGGCTTTTGCAGCCTTGGCTGAATCTGCATGGCCTCTGCTTTGTTGTGATCAGTACCCCAGACTGATCAGTTTAAGTGACCTCAGAAGTGTCCCTGTGGCTGCAGGCACATCTATAAGTCACAGCACAGATGTACCAGTGACTTTGCAAATCCCTCCCAACAGTTACTTTGTCTTCCTCAGCTTTGCACGCTTGGAAATGGCTGACAAAACCCTACAGAATAATGCCTTCTGAAATGCCTTGTAAGGGCTCCTTTTTGTCAGATTCCTCACCTGCTCTGTCAGGATGTTCTTTCAATGCCTTTCATATTTCCCATGAAAGGCCATAAGCTCCCAAAGCCCCAGCATATCTGCCATCTCAGCGCTATCAGGAAAGAGCTGATGAGAAGATGATTGTCAGGGATGATTACAAGGACTTTACAAACGCAGGAAAGCATGTTCTGCATTAATTGCTAATCTGTTTCAGCCAATTTGGCACCATGACAAATGCAACTGGTTGTATCTAACAAGCCGGGGGATCGGGAATAATTCCGTTTCAGTACAGTATGTCCAGGGAGAAGAATCAACCATTAATCCCAGGTGACTCGTTCCTTTATAAATATATTAGCAACATAATGGAGGGCTTTTTAATGGGATTATAACCACACAAGCAGACCCCAAGCAGCTGCTCTGCTACTCAAAAGGAACATGGCTGACAATAAGATTTAAGAAACTGAATGAGGGGAAAAGGGAAAACCTCTGGCATGGCACTCTTAAATGACCTTGCTGCTTAAAAGGAATTGGAACATGTTGCATACATGAAAAGAAAATCAAATACGCTTAAAGCAATCTCTTTGGGCATGCTCATCACTACTTTCTCCCACTGATTCTCTGTCAAAAGCGGAGAAAATGGCCAAATCAGGGAGAACTCATCTTTGCGTATACTAGGGACAGATTTTAAAGCCAAAAAGGTTTTGCTCACACACTGAGCAACCAAGGGGTTATTGTCAAGGATAGCAGGGCCCATATATTGTGAGACAACCTTTATGTTATACCCTCTGCAGAGAAGAAATAACTCTTCATTGAGTGCAATTTATCAGCTCAGTGCTGTGGAGATATAAGTGTGCAAGAAGATTCTTTGGGGGTGTGTGTGAGTACGTGCATATGGGTTGGACTCCGTGATCTTCATGACTGGACTAGACAATCTTTAAAGGTATCTTCCAAGCCCACTCATTCTATATATAAATATATGTAAATGTGCATACAAAAAAAGGGACAGCCATGAGGCAGCTGCTGGGAATGACCCTGTAGTGGCAAGAGCAAAAGAAGACACCAATGTCATTCAGAAATCCCTCTTCATATACTTTACAGGGCTGTCAAAATCACAGCTCTAGATTCTATTCATGGTAATACCTGGATTGTCTTCATTACCATCACTTTAACAGAGAGGTATAAAGACAGCATTGAAACTCACTAAAGAAATCTTTATTTTTTTTAAAGTTGATGAAATAATGAAAGACAAATGGCACATTCACCACAAAATATAATATTTATCTATTTTTTTGAGTCCTCACTCGTTCAATGGCTTGAGGCTGAGGCTGGGATTTGGCTCTGTGGCTTTGAAAGGAACACAGTATGGTGCAAAATATAACTGTTATGGAGTACAAGCACTTGCAGCATGTAGCTGCTCTAGCAAGGACTATTTAGGCAGTTTAACCTCAGCATAACAAAAATCACTTCTGGAGTCCAGATATAATTTGTGCAGCTCTGAAATTCTGTTACTAGAGGCCCTTAGTCGGGGTGGCGGCATGACCACCCTGAAGCTGGGCATCCTGTCTTCAGGAAGCAACACAAGGATTTACCTGCTACTGTATTTTAAGCATTCCTTTACCACCAAAGTACACCTTACATCCCTCTAAAATGCTTTTGTTAGAAGCAGCCAAAACAAAGGCCACTGGTACTAACAAAATATCCCCTGAGATTTCAGTGGCTTGGGATCAGACCCACACGTTATTCTTGAACACCTCTCAAACTTTCAGGGTTTGACCTTGGGATGCCCTGGCACCAGTCCAGGTGACACTGTACGTCCTTTCAAAGAGCTGCATGGAGCGCTGACCTCGATCTCCTGTTCCCAACACTGCTGAGCCCATCATGGTGGCACAGGAAGTGTTTAAAATACATATTTCTGTCCATGTGGATCATTAGCAAGGATACCAAGGCACGTAAGGGTCCAACTGGCCTCAATTTTCACGGCTCTGATGGCAAGTTAACAAGGTTCAATGAACTCTTTCTGTGTTCTGTGGATTCTTCATGCAACACCAAATGTTGGCAAGTACCTAACTGTGTCTTCCAAAACAATTTCCAACTGTGTAAGTGCATCACTCCCAGCCAAGTAACCTTCCTGCCTTTTCTGTAGGACATTAATCACAGTTATGAAAGCTCATCTTGAGTCTAGCGGGTGACAATGCTTCTGTAGTGCCCATCCACGATCCCCTGACACCTTTACATTTTGCTAATGACAAGCTCTGGCTGCCATGTGCTAAAAATACCGTGACTGTGAAGAGAATTAAGTGTATCTCTAGTGCCTGATTCAGGAGAGCAGTTAATGCTGTGATTAAGTCCATGGCTAGTCAGGACAAGACAGCTTATGTTAAAGAGAGCTAAGTATGTCCGGTGGTACAATCTCATAACACCAACTTCCAGAACTGGATCTGTACCAAGACTGTGGAAGGACATCCTTAAGGACCTAAAAGCCACCAAAAACCCAGCTTTCTGGTACTCAAAGGATAAGATGTGCTTCATCAAAAAATGTACCAACCAGTATAATTTTAAATTTATATAATTTTATAAAAAATCTAAACACAAGGACTACACTTTACATATTTCTCCTCCTGAAGAAAGAATTAAAAAGTCTGCATGAGCTATTAGGCACACTGAATAACACACTGTTGGCAGGACACTCAGATAAGAGTTATAGGTGCCTATTAGAGTCCGTACAAAACCGACTAACAAATGTTGGAATTAAAAACGAAGACTTGCAGGGAGACAGGGGCTTTAAGCAGTACAGTATTTCAGATCATCTTACTGAAAGCTTCAAAATGTCATCGGCTTTCAGTCTGAAATGCGTCAGCAATCGTTTCATTTTTATCAAAACACAATTAGGCTGTGGTGAATGACAGCATAAATCTTAAATAGGAAAGATACAGGATGAAAGACCACCAGGGTGGAACATAACTGTAAACCTCTCCATAAAACTGCATTTGAGTTCTGATCATATACACAGGAACTCCTTTAAATGATCCAGCAAGAGTCTTAACTCACTGACTTCCAAAGAAAGTGTTACCAATTAAGCAGGAGAAACTTTAACAGTCAATTTTAATTACGCTAAGAGATTCACCAATCAATTCCCAGCTCAAGCTGAAGTTTTTACTAGCAACGACTGGAACCAATTTACGTGCTTTTATGTTGCGTCTAGACTTTAATAAATGGTCTAAGCACAGAGCAATTCTATGCCAGTATCGAACAGTTTGCGTGTACACTGAGAAACGCACCAGGTTCTCTCAAATTCTCCAGTCTTTGTGCCTTGAAATGTTCCCCTGAGGAATGGGTGCGGAGCTCACCAGTGCAGTACACAGACACCACTGTGGGCATTGTTTGCCACGCAGAGCAAGGTAGCGATGCCACAGAGTGTCCTGCAGCTCGCTGCTTCTGTGTAACAGGCACAAAGTGTGCAGAGCCAGCTCTTCTCTTCAGACTGAAAAGGAACAGCTTCGCTATTGCTGTAGGAACAAGACATTGTTCTTGTTAGTATTAACCCAAATTCATTAGACTGAAAATTATCTAAACAAGATGGAGGCACCCAGGACAGCTACAAATATTTAACTGAAGGCCCAGAAAGGTACATCCAGGCAATCCTCCAAACACCTACAAACCTTATCCTTCTGCTCTGTCATCCCTTCTCTGGACCTCTCAAGGTCCTGAGTAAGCTGTGAGCTGCTGTGCTGAGGGACCTGAGGATCCAGTCAGCCCAGCCGCTCTGATGCAGGAGAATGAAGCAACTGGTTGAGAGATGAAATGTTTAAACATGGCAGAGCCTGCTGCAGCACACTCAGCAGTGCTCTGGCTGTAGGAGACTCACCACTGTGGCACCACTTTGATCATTGCTGTAGGTCATGGAATTACTTTGAAGCCAAAACAGTCTTGTTAAAAAATTAAGTTGAATTACCATTTAGGGAGCTCTGTTGCTTTTTTTTTTGCTCCCTTCCCTCCCTTCCTTCTTTTTAAACATGCCTGTCAGGAGTGTGAAATTGTGTACATTTATCACTACCCTGCTGAGCAAAGCTTGTTGAATTAAGAAAGACTTATTTAATTACACGGATTGATAAACACTCCTATACTTGTTTTCAGAGGCCACTGTATGTAATTTTAATTTTTAGAAACGGAGAAGTTGCTGTAGTTATGCAGAGCCTCTTAGGTTGTTTCCTGCTGGATGATGTCAGACTAATAAAACTCCAGGCAGTCCTGCGTGCCAGAGGTCTGACCAAGTTGGGCATCCTGTCCTCAGGAAGCAACCCAAGGATTTACCTGCTACT
>VYZQ01041216.1:28033-56356 GCA_013400655.1 Mystacornis crossleyi | reverse complement strand
CCTTCCCTCCCTTCCTTCTTTTTAAACATGCCTGTCAGGAGTGTGAAATTGTGTACATTTATCACTACCCTGCTGAGCAAAGCTTGTTGAATTAAGAAAGACTTATTTAATTACACGGATTGATAAACACTCCTATACTTGTTTTCAGAGGCCACTGTATGTAATTTTAATTTTTAGAAACGGAGAAGTTGCTGTAGTTATGCAGAGCCTCTTAGGTTGTTTCCTGCTGGATGATGTCAGACTAATAAAACTCCAGGCAGTCCTGCGTGCCAGAGGTCTGACCAAGTTGGGCATCCTGTCCTCAGGAAGCAACCCAAGGATT
The DNA here is from genome assembly GCA_013400655.1 of Mystacornis crossleyi. Taxonomy (NCBI): domain Eukaryota; kingdom Metazoa; phylum Chordata; class Aves; order Passeriformes; family Timaliidae; genus Mystacornis; species Mystacornis crossleyi. The sequence goes on along the minus strand of VYZQ01041216.1, from coordinate 56,034 downwards.
TACCTGCTACTGTATTTTAGGAAGAAGCAGCAAACAGCTCTGGAAGCACTGCACCAACTTGGCTGCCACCAGAGGTAACAGCCATGACACCCAGGAAGGGCTGTTTTCCATGTTGCAGTGGCACAGAGCTCATGTGCAGCAATGGGCAGAGGAGGAACCTCTGGTGGTTCTCCCACCAGCTGGACAAAGATCCAGGCTGTGGGGCCACATGCACTGACACAGCAGGCACCTGCATACAGGGCTGAGCATGCTCTGGAGGCCACAGCTTTGGCCAGCACATCTTGAGCATTGTCTCTGAAGCTACTCTAAATCTGCGACATGAAGTAGGACTCTTCTCTTAAGTACAGTAAAAATATATGGAAAAAACTCTGTTTCAGGGACGAGACAACGTGGGCAAACAGGACCAAAGAAGGAAGGGAAGGGAGAAACTAATAAATGAGGTTACACATCTAAGATCAGCCAGCAGGCTGGTGCCAGAGCTTGGACCGGCACCTGCCAGCCTGGTTCCCTGCTCTGTTCACAGGAGTGGTTTACACATTACTTCTGCCAGAATGAACAAAGCAGACTCGTACTCAGGCAGCTGAAATCTTGACTTGACAAAACGCCCCTTGCTCTCAAGGACTGATTTTGCTGAATGGCAATAGTAGCTTGTAAAAACCACATAAACCCCAATGCACCGCATGTTGCAGGGTGCTGGGATTGGACGGGGAGCTGTAAGCAGTGCTTTTTGCAAAGACAGGGAATGTTATTCTTTGTAGTTGTCTGTGGTAGGCAATTTGGTCACCTTTCAGGGAACTCACTCTAACACAGGATCCCTGCCAACATAAAGAGCTGGACAAAGCATTGTGCTTTTCAAAGTGGAAGGATTTTCTTTCCTTCTGTCTCCTTCAGAAAACATACCTAACTCTGGGCAGTCACAGCGATCTCTGTTGCTGAAAATAAATTACTAGCAATTAAAAATCTTCTGCTTCTTGCACACTTCCATAACACAGAATAATATACAATGTGAAGATTCACAGCCTTTTGAGGAAGCATCGTGATCTCCAGCCCTGACCTTCCAAATACCATAGGCCAAAGCACTTCACTTTGTGGTCGCTGCCTCCAGCCCAGATCCTGCGGCTGAACTGTAGCAAGTCATTCAGAAAGACATTCATCTTGATTTATGGCTACCAGTCCTGATGGGAGAATGCCACACAAAGCAGTTCCTGTTTGGAGCTTCGTGGAATGAATTGTAGAGTTAAACTGGTTCATGGGTTTGAAATGCCTATAGTCCAGAAAGATTCTCTCTCCAATTCCAGGCAGAAATAGTGCGTAGGTGGCTTATAAAACTTCCTTTCCGCAGTGACCCCAAATCTAAGAAAATGGTCAGAATCCCTTGTGTTGCTTCAAAGGCTCAATTGTTATGCAGGCCAGCTAGTTGGCCATGGAAAAAACTATATTCGGGTCTTCAATCTTTGACATAGCTAAGATAAACATGGTGAAAATTTGTGATTGTTTACTCAAATTCTTCCTCTGCTGAGAGAAATTGCAATGCCACTTTTCAGTGCATTGATTGCTTATGGTTCCCATGCCACAGTTTTTAAATCCTAGGTGCTAATTTTGCTGCCAGACACATACATGGGTAATAGAATTTCTTTATAGCAGTTACAAAACAGGTGGAGTATATCCTGGTCCCATTGAAGTTACCAGGAGTTTTGCCAGTCTGTATCCAGCAGGGCAGTCAATCCTCTGTGGGAACAATACCCATTCCAGTACCAGCAGCGGTACCAATTCCAGCACTGACTGAGGAGAGAAAATTAATCCTTTCGCTGGCATAAGGAAGTTTTCTGTTTCATTACTGTAAATCCCTGTCAAGCACAACCTCTGAAATGTTCCAGTTTTATTCAGGAGAGGCTACATAAGCCTGCACTCCCATACAGCCCTGGCACGTGGCTGTTGATGTGTCTGCGCACATGCCTGTGTATAACAACACATCTCCTCACACTGCTATTTAATACAAGATATAATCGTATAAATTGGCATTAATCATTCAAATGCCAGAAGATCTTTTATTGAATTACAAGGCCCTTCAGATTCAGCCAGCAGTCATTCCATTTCAGCACGGGCTGTACCTACCAAGCACAAATATGCTCCATGGAGGTGTTCTTTACAATGCAAAGCATTGGCTGCAGCTTCATGTTTACCCTTTCGAGTGGTGTAAACCTGAGAATAAATCCACCTGTCGCCCTATCTTCAGTGAGGTCACCAGAAAACCTCCCTTCTATTTGCAAACAGCTTAGTGGCTACCAAAGAACAGTCACCAATAAACTTATTCCAGACAAAGATTAAATCCTGATTAATCACTGAGAAGGGTTAAATCTAAGGAGAGTGCCAGCCACTGAAAAAATCAGATTATTCTGTTGTAATTATTGCAAACTTCCACGCTGGGGCTAACTAGAATTGAACAAGAGAAGATTTTAAAAGTTGTAAAAAATGAAGTGAAAGGCTACAAAATTGAAGAAAGAAAATAAAGAACAACAAGATAGGGAATCAGGAAAGATAACAATAATGACTTAATCAAAAAAAAAAGTATATATTTAGGTGATAACCTGGGGATGGGAAAAAAGGTCAGGTCTGAATAAGTCCTTTGAATAGAGATGAACACTATTATCCTGTGGGTTTTTCTAAAATTAATAGTGTATCAAACCACCAAAGTCCAGTCAGAGATTTGGGAGCACACATCTTTCTCTGGGCTAAAATCTTCTGGTTTGAGGGAGCGACAATGGATCCAAGGAAGCAGATGCTGAAAGAAGAAAGACCTTCTTCCCAAATTCTCATGGGAAAGCCCAACTTCTTAGTAGGCAACAGCCTGGATATTTTTGACCTGGGCTAGCACTAACCAGAGCTGGGTATGAAGTTTCTCTTCTCTCCCCACCTAAACTTCAGAAATGCCGCCTTTAATAAACTATAAGGAATATAAACCAGCACAGATTTTACTGAAAAACCAAAACAACTGTTGCCCTAGTCCAATAGCCTTGAGCTACACATTCTACATAATTCAATAGAATTATGCTTCTTGATCTTAGAATTTGATCAGAATCAAACTTTACTAAAGTTAAAAAAAAAAAAAGAAAAACAACACAAACACAAATTAAAGAAAGAGAGGAAAATAACCCAACACAAGTGATCCCTATGTTGATCAAGCATCACGAGCTGAGCTCTGGGTCTTTTTGGTAAAATCAGTTCCATGAGCAGTCCTGGGATCTTTCCCATTGTGCTGCACCACTGTAAATTGAATTGCTGGTGAACTACATAATACAACATGGTGTTTGCAAAGCCACTCAGACTTGCCTTTACTCCGCGCCTATTACATCAGTAAGAGTTTAACAATTAAATTCATTAGAAAAGGTAAACTACAGAGTCTCATATTTTTTTCAGTAGGATTTCCTAAACAAGACTGGCTAACACTGTAGGGACATGTATGGGATGTTGTTTGCTGGAGCAGTTACAGTGACGATGTTTTTATGATTTGACCATAATGATAAACACATCTGTCTTAGGCAGGGACTGTTATTTAAGGATTGGAGAATGATGCTTTTTGCTTGAAGCATTTGCTCAAATGATGTGTTTTTCTTTGGCTTTTTCTTTCTATTTTTGATAAGGCAAGATCAGGAAGAGGAGAGAGAGAGAGGGAGAGAGAGAAGGAGGGAAGAGGAGGAAGGGGAAGAAAGAAAGAGGATGAAAGAGAAAACAAGTACTAAAGAGAAAAGGAAAGACAAAAAAAGGAAGAAAGAAAAAGGAAAGAAGACAAGCAAAGAAAGCAGCTGGTGCTGAAAGTGAGCAAGACTCTTTCTCTCTCATTTTCTTCTGTCTTTTAATAAATCATTGTAGCAGCTTTGTGACAGGTCTCTGTTATCCATAGTGCCCAAGCAAACAGCTTTTCTTTCAGCCTCTATTCAGTTGGCTCCCAGGGAAGCAGGACTGCAGGCAGGAAACTTCAGTGGCTCAGCCTGCTCCCCTGTAATTCAATTAGAAAAGCAAGCATGAAGTCAATATTCATTGCGCCCGGCCAGAACTGCGCAGCACAATGAAATGATAATGAGAAAGTTCACAAAGGAGACGGGCCTAATGATAAGTTTTTAAAGAGGTGCTGCAGCGGGTGACCCTCTGTACAACTGGCAAACACACACGGGCATATGGGTCTTTACCCTCAGGGATTTACCCTCATCCCTCACCATCTGTATCCAGGGCAGACGGCTGATTGTGAATCCAAGGGAATCTCATGATATACTGTCTTAGGTCACCCCATTCAGCAGAGAGAGATCTCTGAAGGGAAAGAAGATGTGTTTCTTCTTTCTACCTTTTCTACCCAGGCCCCAGAGGAACACACACAACTTGCTGGATCACAGGAGATGCAGTTTCAAGTGACACAGAGCTGTGACTCCCAAGCCCAGCAGGGATGTTGGGCCTGTGGGGTACAGACCAAGGAAATCATGAGAGAGAACTTCCAATACTTCGTGGAAGTGCAGAAGATGAAGAAACTGCACCCTTGTGCTTTCAGAACAAGGCAGCACTGGGTCCTACAGCTGTGAGAATTTGGAGCGTTTGTGCTTTAAACTGATCAGGACTGGGTAAATAAATGCTGGACTTAATTCTGCAGCTCCCTCTCAAAAAGGTCTCCCACTGGAGAAGGTCTCTACAGGATTTCCTTTCTTCTTCTTTTAGCACTTTGCTGGTGACAATGAAATATGTAGCTTTTTATTTTGTAAACATCAGTGTATTCAGTTTTAAAAATAATGATGATTGAAGTAGCAATTGAAAAACAGCATTGTGTGTACAAGCCCAGAGCTGCCTTGTTCTAATTTTGCTTTGGGATTCAGCATTCCAGATATTACTGAATTTGTTCCTTTTAAAATTACTTCTGTGGTAAACCCCAGGGCCCCTCACAAAGAGACTTGGTTCTCATTCTTTTTAGTGCTCTACAGAAAGAACCGGTGGCCCCAACTCCAAGCAGGCAAACACGAGAAACAGAAAGTTTTTTTTTTCTTCTCCTTTAACAAAAGGCAAATCGGGCACACAGAGCTTATATAAGTTCCCTGAGGTCACACAGGGGGTCAGTGACAGAGTCACAAATTGAATTCGGATTCTCAGGCCCTCGGTCCCGGTTCGTGTCATATTGTAGTTCAGGACACTCCAAACTTCTAATGTGATTTTCAGAAACATGTTGTAATTTCCCTAAATTAATTTCTCATCCTAATGTGTATGAACATTCCGCATGCCTCCAACATCTGTAACAGCTGCTGAATATGCTGGTAAATAATTAATACAATTCAACAGCAGGATATTTTCTCAAAATCAGGGGGTATTTTTCAACATTGCTGATGACAACACCCCATTTTTTACTTCAGAGCCCAACAAAAAGGAAGTCAATTTTGCCATTCTTCCTGATTCAAAAAGCCTCCAACTGCTAATAATAGACATGAATTCCTTCATCTGCAGTAGGAAGCTCTTCATGTCCTAATGGGCCAGTTCTTCAGCTGCTACAAACCCACAGAGCTTCACTGGAGGCAGTTTGGCTTTGTCAAGTCACACGAGCTGAGGGCAGATGTGTTTGTGTTTCCCTGCCCACTGAATCTTCCTCTGAGACTGATCCGATCTCTACATCTCAAAGGGAGGATGGAGCACTCCTCACAGCTGGAGCTGTACCCAGGGATGGAACAGGTAGAACAGGTTGGCTGGATGCCTCTTACAGACATCACTCTTCTCCAGAAATCCCCATGGGGAAAGGCAGAGGTAAATACCAGAAGTGGCGAGCCTGTCCCAACAAGCCATGCCAATGTCCTGGCCTGAACACCCAACCCTCTGGAATATTACACGGGATACCAGCAAAGCATCTTGGAACAAGCTGCTTTCTTCTGACGCTGACCAAGAGATGTGAAAAAAAGGGAAGCGTTTAATCTCTAAAGCTGCACACACTTAGAGCTGCTTCTGCCGTTCACAGTTCACAACGATTTTCTTGCCCCAACAGCAATTTGTTGGGTTTTGCCAGTATTTTGAAGGGTTAGAGACCCTTGGTGGACATGCCTCTCCTCTCCTGGCAGAAGAGATCTGATGCACAGAACAGATCAGAAGAGAACGGGTGTACATTCATGTCTACAAGGAATTATGCCAACAAAGGGCCAGATCCCATTAACTTTTGGTTAACGTGCAACTGTCTAATAGACTAGAGAAAAAGGGGTAGGATAGCCACATCTTTCCTAGGTGTTTGTGTTCATTCTTACTATTACATAGAAGGCCAGATAAGATAAGAAATGCTAGACGCTTTAGATGTATATACATAATATACTCTCTCTATGTTTTACCAAGCATATAAACACCAATTTTCACAACCAAATGCAAATTTGGGGTACTCTCCAAAGGCCCAGTATGTAAAATGAAACTGTCACTCCTCAAAACAACTGGAGGTCAAATGTCCCTGGGTAACTCCTGCATGTAGCTGGTAGAAGTAAACACAAAAACTTCCCCTTTCTTATTTTGGAGGTAGCACTCTCACTCTTATGTAACCAAGGCAAAATTTGTTGAGGTCAGGGATTCAGACCCACCAGTTTCATCCACTGAACAGCCTTTGCCTCTCTGTGACAGCCCTGGGAACTCACAAGACACTGCAGGGATCTCTCTCCCTCAGTTATCACTCGTCCATGTCAGACCCCGCAATCCTGTTTTACACTCTGTGCTTTGATGGGAGACGTCGTCTGCACAATATCCTCAGCTGAGAATTGGGTTTTGCTGGAGACATTAATGCATGTAATTGGCACATGCTTTTCTGGAGTATTTCTATCACCTTTCAAAGATAGAGACAGACAAATGTCTCCTCCACTCATCAAGGAAATGCTTAAAGCATCAAGTGGGGAATTCCAGGCCAGCGTAGAGATGGTACTTACTTTACATTTTCTCAGGCAGCAAGGTAATGTGGGACTAGGACTGTCACAGTGTTTATTTTGAGTTCCATGGTGAGAAAAACATTTTACACTTGTCCTGTAGGGCTGAAGCCTCCCTCCCCTCCTGGGGAACTCAGGCTATCTCTGCCACTTGTGCAGCTGCTGATACTTGACTTGGCCCATCCTCACTGAACACACAACTGAAGTCAGTTATCCCAGGCCAGGCTTTAACTTCCACAAGGGTAAGCTAAAATCACGCTCTTTTCTCCCCTTAGGTCATAGTGGTCATAGGAGATGAGCTCAAAACTCATAAGCTCAACTCCAAGAAAACTACTTGGTAAAGAGAAAAATCCTTCTCAAAGTCCTGCCTCTCCCTAGTTCCTGACACACTGATTTCAGTCCTGAACAAGGTAATCTCAAAATGGAAGAAGTGAGAAAAATATATTCAAAAGGGAAAAGGTAGTCCCGTAATTAAGTGGTTAGCCTGACCAGGGTTTAATTTCAAACACTGACAGACATAAGACTGCTTTGTATACATGGGCAGGTGGAGCTGTGAGCTCTCTTCACTGTGCCATTTTAAGAATAAATGAGAGTTGATAACATTTTTCTCCCATTCTTTGCTTTGATTGTCTGTTTAGAGGCAGATGTTTTTTATTTGATCAGCAAGTAGCTTGCACAACAGCCCTCTCATCTTCGGAGAGATGGCTGTGTGGTGATACACCTTTTATTTGAGCACTGCAGAACACACCCAGATGACAAGGAATGTAATGCACCTCCAGGCTCCATGCAACCTTCCAGCGAAAAGGATTGAATTTGGAGGTGGAGACAAGATGATGTAGGCACAGGTTATAGTCAAAGACAGACAAAATTGCATGCTGAAGTCAGTCCAGCAGAGAAATTACAGAAACACAGAATGGAGAGTCTATTTATGTTAATAATAATAAAGGTACCGCAACCAGTGAGCCCAGAGCTATGCAATTACAAGGAGACACGCAGTGTACACAGGCAGGAATCCTTATCAGATTGTTTGGTCTATCTTTTCCATTTAAAAGTGATGTTTAAACTGTGTTTATAGACAGAAGAACTGATCAATGAACCTGTCATTTGGTCATGAGTAACATGGAAAAAAGTAATCAGGTGATGAAAATATTGCTACTTCTCCATTTGAGGAATAAAATGAAGATACTTCAAAAATATTTTGACAGAAGTTTGTGCATCGCAAAGTCAAATATTACAGCTTTGAAAATTTCTCAAAACAAAACATCTCTAAAGTTATTCGGAAATGAGATTGTCTGAAGGTAAAATAACTGGAAAAAAAAAACCCCAAAGATTTATTATTATTTAAGCTTTTCAGCTGCTGCCTAAGAAAATAAACTTGTAGTTAAACAAAAACTTCACTGTTTTTCTACAAAATAAATAACATCAACATTATACCTACTAAACAGGAATCAGCTGTATAAACAGTTTACCTGCCTCTGACAGCATCAACCATAGAACAAATTTCTAGGCAACTATATTCAAAGGAGGAATAGCCCAAGTCATGGTAATCATTGTATCTCAATGTATAATAAAGGTGATGCAGTAAGTATGAAGGGAAAATCCTTTAGAAAGTTGTCATCTTGACAATCTTCCCATTTTATAATTGAAGATGATGATAATCACCACACTCTTCTCCTGCTTGTCACTTTAAACTTGTCCCATAGTTGCCATCATGAGCCTATGATTCAAAATTTGAGTGTCTTCAGCCTGCTAATCTCAGTTCATTTATTTCTGAAACATGGGTGTCTGATTTTCCATGTTCATTCCCTTCATCCACAAATAGAAAGATGTTACATGCCATCTGAAAAAATTTCGCAGCTTGGAAACAAACCCTGTTTCTGTCATGTAGTCCCCCTGGATTTTTTAATTAATTTCCATAAACCAAATCTGACGCGCTCACAGGCCTCACATCAACCAAAAAAGTGAAGAATATAAAAAAATTAATCATATTCACTGTATCATTCTCTGCAAAGCTGAGCTCTAACAACTCCATGATCAAAAGATTTGCAGTTGTGAACAGTAAGAAATGGGAGCCTTTGGAATGTGTCAATATGGCAGAAATCTATCTCTCCCCTTCTCTCGTCCTTCCCACCGGTTCAGCATATGTAAAGATTTAGGTAGGGCATGTTCAAGTTGTTCCCACAATATAGAGCTGAAAAATGTATGCTGCTGCGGAGCAGAGGCATGTGGAATAAATATTTCATGTGCTCAAGAGCTTAGAAATGGATTGCAGGCTGCATGTGTATTACAGACTCATGACAGCATAGCTGGATCCATCAGATGCACGGGAAGAAATGATCCTGATGGACTCAGATGGCTTTCAGGAGCTGCTCTACAGCCTTATTTATAGCAGCCAACCGGTTGCTGTTCCTGACAAAAGGATATATGACCATCTCTGCTAACGGGGCTGCAGCTACAGCAGGAGCACATCAGCTGTACAGCATAGGATATTTGCAACTGAGAGAAATCTCCCAGCACAACTCTGGCATGAGATCTAGGGATAGAGGCTGGACATACAGGGATTACTTCCATTACTCTCTAAGGCAGTGCTCTATGAGGAATGAAAAGGGCTTGACTCTACCTTGCCCCAGATTTTCTGCTGTCATCCTCATCAAAGCAACCACCATGAAAAACCTTCTCCCTTCAGTCTTGGATACTGATAGGTTTCATACTAGTTTGAGAACAGCTTTGTTTAGTAAACAAGTCCCTTGAAATAACAAACTTGCTTCCTCCCATACAATTCCACCTATATCACACTGGTAGTCACTTGTCCTTTAGAGGATTTGCAATAGGAACTGAATGCTGAATTCCTCTTCATGAGTCTTTGGACCAGATCCCCAGCTAACACAAACTAACTTAACACCCGTGTCACAAAATATTCCCACACTTGTGCCAGCTGAAGATCCAGGATTTGTTTGCCAGTGTGGGTGTTGCTCTACAGTAACACTATTTCTGGTCCAAGTAACTCCTAACATTATGTTATTAATGCACATTACCAGGCACAAAAGGGAGAGAGTAACCACCAGGAGCAAATCTCCTTTTGTGATTCTCTAGAACGTGTGCATGTAGCTAATATATGGTCAGCAGAAAAACAAAAAAAATACAGGGATATGACCATAAATATATCCTATAATTATCTTAAACTTTTGCTTTGGGACAGACTTCACTGTTCACTTTCCTCAGATGCTCTCCTGCCTCCTTCCTCACACCCTGAGCGCTGTCAGTTTGCTGTCGGCTTTACAGTATCAGGAATGTGATCTCTCCGTGGGTACCCTGCTCAGTGTCATTTAAACTGGCCAATCTGCAAGGCCACCAAGGTCAAGGAACTATCAGGAGTAAGGTTTCTTAAGTGCAACGTGTGAGACACCATCTGACACTGTTTATAGATAGACTTAGCCTCTTATTGACCACAAGATAGAAGTTAAAAGCATTGCTTTGGGAGTTCAAATGTGTTAACCTCTGAAGTGATGTTTGAATTAGGGTTATAAAGGGCCTAAAGTTTTGATCAGAGGCTTGGAGAATAAAAAGGATTTGGAAGAATGTTAGAGCAGGATCAGAGTAGCTACACTGAGTGTGCCAACTACTATATTATTGTTGATTTAATTGAGTCCATCTATCAGGTCTGTGCATTTTGTGATCCAGTTCCAAAGATGTTTCCCTGCAGCAGCTGACAAAATACAGACTATACACTTCAAATGCAGTTGTCGGTCTTTAAAACAGGCAGTTACAAAACATGCTGGCTGCTCCAGCAATCAATAATGGGAAGGGCAGTGTACGTTGGACTAACTCCCAAACAATTAAATACTTGCCAGTGTAAAGTAAAAAACGACACGAGGCAAGGCCAAGAGCGTGTTCACTGTTTGGCAGCTCACAGCATTACAAACACTGATGGTTTAATAATCGGGGAAAATTAACAAAGCTGGAAGAGCAAAAGCATTTTCTGAGAGGTTTTCTGGTGAACACATTGAAGAGGTAACAAATACACCTTGCCTTGAATTGTATCCACACGGCACCTGGAATTCCTGATGCAGTTTTCCTGGAAGCTGACTCACAAAGGAGGAGGTTGGATACTTGTCATGGATTGCATATACAGACTATGAAGACACCTCACCACCTTCAGCAAAAGAAGAAATGCCACTTACGCAGACAGGAGGCACTTAACAGCTTAAATATTTTGGAACACTGGCCTTAAATTGAGAGTGAACAATCCAGCCCAGCCCTGAGAAGAAGGGAAGGAAAGTGTAATGTCAGAGTGCAGCAAGGGCCAGTTGCTCCCTAAGGGACTGAGCCTGATGACAGAGCCAGGGACGAGCCAGAGGGCTGAGCAGGACAGATCCAGGGTGACAGCCCATGCTCAGCCCTGAGCCCAGACCACCAGCCAAGTACACGGAGAGCGGAGGCCAGCCCAGGCCAGCAGACTGCAGGTAAGGCCTGGCACAGCAGTGCCCGAGGCCAGCGAGGGCACGGCTGTGACAAAGCTGAGGAGCAGCATTCTAAGGCATCGCAGGGGAAAAAAGTGACAGCCCCAGCTGGGCTGAACTGCAGCCCTGAGCCATGCACAGGAATGTTGGTGGAAGCCTCAGGAAAGGCAGGCAGGGCCAATAAGGCCCATTAATGCAATTTTTTGCTTAAGAATTACACCATTTTTTAATATAGAATTACCTCTCTACCCATTCCTTGCTTTTACGAGGACAAAGTGTTAAACATGTTGACACTTTGAGCACTGTTATTACAGAATCACAGAAAATACTGTGTTGGAAGGGACCCACAAGGATCACCGAGTCCAACTCTCAGCCCTGTGCAGGACACCCCAAGAGTCACACCATGTGCCTGAGAGCCTTTTCCAAGTGCTTCTTGAACTCTCTCAGGTTGGTGCTGTGACCACTTCTCTGGGGAGCCCGTTCCAGTGCCCAGCCACCCTCTGAGTGAAGAATCTTTTCCTGGTATCCAACCTAAACCTCCCCTGACACAACTTCAGGCCATCCCCACAGGTCCTGTCACTGGTCACCACAGAGAAGAGATCAGTGTCTGCCCCTAAGAATCTTTCCACACTTGTGTTCTGTCTTATAGACATAGAAAAGAGACAGAAAGAGTATGAAAACTGCAGAGAAGCACTGGTCGAAAGGTCCATGCTTGCTGCTGCTTCACTTGCTGTTCATGAATGAACATCAAAGTAACTGGATATAGAAATACCTGTTATACCTATTATTTTTCATGACTCTGGTAAAACATGGTACTGTGTGATTTCTAGGCATGTACAGAGAAAGAGGAAACAAAGCAAAGCATCATACTCAATACACCAAACTCTCACTTCGGAGTGCCACAGAACACAGTTCCCTTTCTGTAAACCTGCAATAAAATGTGTGTCAAATCTCTGTAGATCAGACCCCAAACAGTTCAAGTTCAAAGCCATGCAGCCCTTCCATCTCCCACTCAGCTATCAGTCACACAACTGTCCCAGTCATGGTGTGTAAACAAATTGTCAAAGAATAGTCATCTGTAGCACCAAAGTCTCTGACTGATGAAAGAAAACACTGATGTCAGTCAAACCAGGGAGGCTAGACCTGGAGAGGACACCATAGGTATATTAAAAAAAATCCCAGTCAACAGTGAAGGAAGGCAGTGGCAGGGCAGTGAGTGCTTCAGAAGTGTCAGGAGGTGGATTCTTAAGCTTAGTCCTGCAGCTGTTCAGGTGAGGCGTGCGAGGAGCACAGCCTGCCTAAGGAATTTTGACCACCACACTCGAACACAGAACCAGTGTTATCTTCCTTTTTCAACCTTTAATTTTCACTCAGAGGAAAAGGAAATGCTGTTAGAAAATGGTAAGGACATAATAGCTTGCAGCAGAAGATACAAAATTTTACTCAGTGCTTTATAAGGCAATGCGCTGATTTGCAGTGCAGTCTAACTCAAACTGCCTGCTGGCAAAGGGTCTGACTGAAACCCTGGGAAAACCAGACCAACACTATGTGCCCTGTAATAGAAAATCAAAATATACTTCTAGAGGCTAATTCTGACCCCAAAAGCTTTTTTGAGCTCTCTCATAATGCTAATATTTTCTTCTAAGCCAGGACCCTTTCAGATGGATGTACAACCTGATCTGCAATTTGCAGTTATTCAGAGGACTTGCAATATCTCACTGACATTAAAATGAATACTTTGGCTGAGTATGCCACCCTATCAGGAAACAGCAAATATTTAGAAGAGAAACCTCAGATCCTGATCATTACCCGTTTGCAGAAATTATGTTAAAAATCACACAGAAAAATTTGGTCTTGAGAATTTTAAAAAAGTGTAATCTTGACTTTGCGTCTTTTAAGAGCAGACTAAAACATTAGTTGGTTGACTTAAGGTAATATTTTAACCAGAAACCACAAAAAAAGAAACATCCTAATTGACTGAAAATCCAGCTGTGGACTTAAAATAGACATTTAAAGTCACATTTTTCATGTTACTAAGTTCAGTACTGTCTAGTCTTTGAAGAAATGGATTGGCTCAGCAGAGTGAGCTGGAGCACTCAGCATTCACACGGGAACTCTCTTCTGCTGTCAAATGGCCCAAAAGCAGGGCTGTGAGACTGACCATGTCCTGGCTGCTCAATATTAAACCTATCTGCTCGGGCCACCTTTGTGCTTGAAGGAGTGGTTTAGACATGAAGCTTTTTAAGCTCTTTGTGGATGTTTTGTTCTGTTTAAAAACATCTTTGCCTTTTCTGGAGAGATTTTCAAAGCTGAGGAAAGAATCTGTGGGCTGGACTCATTCTGTTTGAGTAGTAATTAAACTCTCTCTTCCTAAAGGCCCAGTGTCTTAATGAAATAAACAGCACAGCTCCCACTGTGTGCTAGAGAGTCAGGATCTAGTTCCATCAGCTTAGGGATCCTCATAGGAATGCTCCTAACTGAACAAGACAGCAGCAGATAGAAATCAAAGTAGAGCAAAGTGTTTGAAATTATTACCTCTAGCACAGTGATTAGTCTGTGTCACATTTTCCACTGTCAGCCCCTTAATGGAAACTCCAAAAAACTGTACCCGCTGTGCGTTACATTGGCATTCTGCACTCACACCAGCCACCACCTTTGCTGATTTCCACGTAACACCCAGTTTGTAGCCATATGCGTTAAGCCCCTGCAGTGCCAAGCATTCCAAGGATCCTGAAATGAGTCCCTGCTAGCACTGACTTTTCCATCCTGCAGGCCTTTACCCTACCCACTGAACTCTCCCCCGTTTCCTTGCTGCCTCATGACTCACTGCTGAGCCACGCTGCCTGTGCAATGCAAGGAACCAATCTCTAGCTGTCGGGTCCCCAAACCCTCCTCACTCCAAAGCAGCACAGTAGCAGCGTTCTAAAATTCAGCTGAACTCACAGGGCCTCTGGCTCCTCTTAGAACCAATACTCCTTGGAAAAAATGCTGATTTGGTGAAATCAAGACATTCCACAGAATCATTTTTTACTTCTTTTTTTCTTTATGAAGGAAAAAACCTAAGAAATGTTTCAACTTGAAACCTCTTTCGTTTCCCGACAGCTCATCTATCCAGCACATTGACAGCTCATCAGGTGGAGAGAGGCATCCAGCATCTGCACTTTATTACCCAGATGGAGCCAGGGGACCTCAGGCTTCCAGCTGATCACTGGGAAGCTCTGTAGTAAGACAGCATTTATCTCAATTTAGAAGCGTCAGGGACAAGGTTCTTCAGAGAGTGAAAAATCAGTGCAGCCCAACAGAAATTGGCAAGTGCCAGGGCATTAGCAGGAGCTGGAGACTTGGCCCTTGTTTTGTAATATTTGATTAAAAGAGACTTCCACATCCCAAACACTACACTGCCAAAGTTGAACATCAACTGCATGAACAGCTACGAGGCAGGATGTGGAAAACTACTTTGTGTTAATGATTCCGTGCTCTGATCAATATTCTACAGCATCCCCATGAACAAGTTAGTGTTTCACAGAAGACAACACAGAGGAAGCAACAAGTGTGGAACCTCTGGGTCACTGCTGGGTTTCATGCTGCTACAATCCTGTCCCGCAAGCATTAAGGCTGTCTGAAGAAATTTAATAAAATAATTGCACGAAATATGGGGTCAGGAATCCCATTGCTCTGTGAAATGGAGCATCTGATCACATGGAGTGTTGCTGTTTGGAAGATGAGAGGATCAAAGAACCCAAACGAATCTCTTCAGTCACTGTACGGTTGTTTATATCACATTAGGACATGATCATATGTCTGACCCTCATTAGGTATTTCTAAAAGATGCAACGGTGTACAAATCCCCTTTTTAAAGTCATTGCAGGGTGCTTGATAGTTGTCGGCTCTCTTTATAAATTGTAAGTTTATTATGTGACCTAAATCTGACTATATTTTATAATAATTTTTTATTCAGTTGCCTGGAAAATCAACAGGCAATGCTTGCCTAATGGTCTGCCTTTGCAACTAGGTTTTCAAGGATCAGCTGAACTCATAGGGCCTCTGGCTCCTCTTAGAACCAATACCAAACCAAAATTTCTCTTATTTCAACCTTTCTGCCTGCCTTCCTTGGAATTCTGTGGTGCTCTGCTCATAAGCCAGACAGGCCTCCACCTTGAAGAGCCTGTCCCATCCATGATTACAAACGTTGCTCTCTCCACTGGGGCTTCACCGAGGCACCCACTCATGGGCTGAAAGTGCCAAACCCAAGCCCACAGTGGCCACAGATCTATACAGACACCCTCTGCTTGCCCACCAATCACATCTGATTTCCCCCATTCATTTTCCAAATCCCACAAGCCTGTTCTGAGTGTCTGAGCAATTAGCCTGCACCTCCTTAGTTTAGGAGGTCTGGAAGAGAATTAAGAATAACAGAGAAAATTCACTAACATGAGTGTGGAAAATATCTTTGGCACTGTCAAAACCACCTGTTAAAATGAATATATTTAACAAAACTTTATCTCTCCTGATGGTATGAAACACTAAGCATTTTACCCCAAAAGTTTTCTCTGCTTTCATTTTCTTTTTTCTGGGTCAGTTTTTAATTCTACTATTTAAAGATGGTTTCAAACTGTTTCTGTCTGTAAAGTACCACCTAATTTTTCTTCCCAAAGACAGGAAATACTCCACTCCAGGAACTTCTTCTGCTTATATGTTGTTGGAAATTGAAAAGGGTTAAGTATCTGGGCAAGAGGGATTGTCCAGCATAGGCCCAACAAGTCAGCAAAGCCCAGTCTATTTTTTTAAAATTTTACACAGGTAATACAGGAGGACACTGATAATTAGAAGAAAAACAACAAAATTACTCTCACAGTGCAGGAATAGAGAAGCTTACGAAGGCAATCATGAATTTTAAGTTCAGAGCCCAAGTTCTTAATTCTGAAACTAGAAGACAGTTGGGGGAGAAGGGACATCTGCTCCTAGAACAAAAGGTCAAGGGGGACAGGATGGGGCAAGTTCAGCTTGTTGCTGCAGCTCCCCCTGAGCCGCTACATAAGTTTGTTTTAGCCTGATATGATTTTTAGCTCTCCTTGGAAGATGCATTTGACACTGTGCTGGTTCTACTTACTGTCACTACTAAACCCCTTTTACTCCTCTGCAGGCAAAGCTCAGTCACCGGATCTGTCTACTCCTTCTCCCATCTCCTTCCCTCCCCTCTGACCCCCAAAGCCAAGACATAAAGTTACAGTTCTCTATTTCTTCCATCAGCTATTGTGGTATGAAAGTTCCACTAAGACATGGGCATGTTCCAAAAATAACATTCGAATAAGGACTTCTGTGTTTTTAAGACCTGACCCAAAATATTTATTTATCCAGAAGTTGAAATTCTCACGAGCAATGGGTGAAATTCTGAGGAGAGGAGATTTGCAGCAAGCCTGGACATAACTCTGAATCTCAGGGCAACAAGTGCTATAATAGAGGCAATGAAAGATAAGCCATAAACAAAGAGTCAGCAGAAATCCGTATATTAGCACAATTTCATAACTCGCATCAGTAACTTTTATATTAGAAGTGAGAAGGAAAGCATAGATACACTTAAATAATAATAGAAATTCCTACAAATCCTGGAATGACTTGCTACTGGCAGGGAAGTAATGGATGGCTTATGGCAAATAGGAGATCCACAGTTTCCCAGGAGGCTTATTTCCACCCCCCCACTGCAGGATACAAATAATTCCCATTGACTTTAGTGCCTTTCCTGCCGTGAAGGACCAGGAATTTATTGGCTTCAGTGGGAGTTATGAATAACTTGCATGAGGAAAATGAAGCTCTAAAGAAACAAATTAAGAATGACTCTGTCTACTTCTGAAATGCATCTCAAATATTTCTCTCTATGTCAGCTGGAAAAAAACAACAAACAGTCAGCTCAAACATCCCCATCTATAGAAACTAAAAATTCTAGCAACACTGATAAACAGATGTACATAGTCAGGGTAGAGCAGAAGCAGCAACAAAGGCCATAAGAAGCTGAAAGGTTTCTCATGGAAGAAGTTCTCTGTGAAACATTTGTCTCCTGGGGAGATCTCTCCAGCCAACATCCAAGATGCCTTCACCCTGCAGATGTGACAGGATTTGCTCACTAACACTGTGTAGTCATCTTGCTGTGGCTGTGTGCCTTGTTTCATTTACCACTGAAGAGAATTACATTTAAAAATCAACACAAATAATAGTTCTACTTTTTGGCAGTTGTGTGCTTAAGTTCCCCTGTTGCCCATCTGCATCACCTATCTCACGGAATATCTGGTGCAGAAGAAGAGAAGGAAGAAAAGCTCTTCTTTGAGAACCGCACTTGGAGAAAACTCATTGCTTTGGAGGAGACACGAGGGCTAATATTTAATCTGGAGAAGCAGCAGATGGACAATCACACAGCTGTTGGCCTACCTAGTCAGGCGTATCACATTTCCACAGCAGGAAAGTGCTCTCAAGAAAGCAGTGAAATGTGCATGTTTGGCAGCCAAGCGAGTGAGCGCAGGACTGCTGTGCATTTCTTCCCACCTCCTCACAGCCATCTAGCCGGGACAACTCCCAGGGACAGGAACCAGTGCCAGACGATCTGCTCCAGTGTAGCAACTGGGACGGAAGGAGACCTGCCGCAATCCCCACTGGTATGGCAGCACTGAAGGAATCACACCTGGAAAGGGGAATTAATAAATTACCCTCAGACATCATAGGAAGTCTCCCACTGGTGTCAGTGAAGCTTTGGATATAGGTTGGGGAACAAACACCAAAAGGCAGGGCTTTTCAACAAAAGGAACACAAGACTAGAAGCAACCTATTTGTTAGAACTGATTTGCCTTTGCTGTTGAAGAAAGTGTGGACAGCCCGTATGACTAAGTAATACAGGTTCTGCTGGCAGGGGATGAAGTAAAGATGTAGTTTAGTAAAGGATTTAGAAGGAAGCAGGAAAAAAAGGAGGCTTCTTTCTCTATTTACCTTTTTTTTTTTTAACCACCTGCCATGCAGTCATTCCCTAGAGCTCAAAAAGAAAGTATCTTTCCAGAGTATTTCTGTGGGCCCTGGGGCCAGGCAGTTGCTAATCTGGAGGAGACGAGAGCATCCACTAAGGAGGAAACAACAGCAGGAAGCACAGAAATCATCTCAGACTTTCCTTGGCTTTACTGACTTACCAGGGAGACCCCACCTACACAATTAATGGGGTCAGAGCCATAACCCGAGGCTATAGGGCACACGGATTCCTGATCATTCCCGTACAGTAAGGAGGTACATTTCTAGTTAAACTCACAAACAATGCTGAATAGCTACAGAAGATTAACAGGACCTCCCACTTCATGGAAACAGTGACTGTTTACACAATATGTAATGACAGTAAATCATAACAAATCCTAGGAGAAAACTCCAGTGAGAGATAAAACAACATGACCTTCTGATTTCTCTTCTTTTCTCAGTCTTACAATCCATGTCTTTATTCCCCCAGCCTGTAAGGAGTTTTGCAAATGCTTGATTTTCAGTACATCATTAGGCCCACAGGTTTTAATTAGCCTAATAAGTTGCAAAAAAAAAGTGCACGCATAAGAGAATGTCCTTTTCCCCTTTGCTTATTTGAGCTCCCTACCACTGCGGTATCAAAAATGCAATTGTTCCACTTGGCAAGGTTAAACAATTAGCATTCTAAATTCAGGACTGCTATTGAGTAGCTCCACTATTGATCCCATTACTGTGCTGAGCCAAGCCAGCTGAGGAGCAGACCCTGCCTAAGGTGCTGAGTAGTTTGCAATTTGCAAAGGAATTAAACAAAATTCTGCGGGGGGTGGGGAGGAAATTTGTAACAGGACAACTGGTTTCTGAAACTATTCTGTTGGTTGAATTTTATTCCTGAAGAATGTCCCACATGAGAAGTTCTCGTGCTGTCATTTGCTATATTATAATACAACATAGCTTTTGCAAGACAAACAAACTTCATTACTTTTCCCCTGGGACCTCCTCCCCTTTTTTTTTTCTTTTTTTTCCCTTTTTTTTTTCTTTTTTTTTTGGTGCATGTTCATGTGAGCAGATCCATAATTACACAACCAGAACTCAGATTTGCTTAAATTGAACCAGTCTAGATTTATTCCCTGACAGGACGTCCTTGTGGAAAAAAAAAAAAAAACACACGTATTTCCTGCAAAGACGACAGTGTCAAGGCAAGAAAAATTAAAAAGAAAACGTGTTTCTCTTCATATCTAATATTTACTTGTGCTGCAGTGGCATCAGGAAGCTTAACATGTCAGGCCTGAAAGCCAGTCTGGTAGGTGTGGTATCAACGTGTGGAAAACCAAAGAGAATCTACTCCTGGAGCTTTCCATCAGGATGCGTCTCCATTACATTACAACACAGGACTTTTAAGCAAAGGAATTCATAGAATCCTAGAGTCACTGAGCGGCTTGGAAGGGACTTTAAGGATCATCTGGTTCCAACCCCACTGCCATGGGCAGGGACAGCTCCCATTAGGCCAGGTTGCTCAGAGCCCCATCCAACCTGGCCTTGGACACTTCCAGGGCATCCACAGCTTCTGTGGGCAACCTGTGCCAGGGCCTCACCGCCCTCACAGGGAAGACCTTCTTTCTAATATCTAATCCAGACCTGCCCTCTGTCCTGTCACTACATGCTCTTGCATTTGCTACAGGCTTTTGAATTGCCTGTAGCAGATGTGCAAGGCTTGGTACAAAAGCTCTGCCTGCCTGCCAGGGGCTGCAGGAATGCAAACCCTTCCAGTGCTAGAGGAGCTGATGCACATCCTGGGAGCACCATCTGCAGCTTTCTCCCAGCCCAGGGTGTCCGACACGGACAGGCTGGAGAGTCCTCCTGCAGAGTGTCCCCACCTGGGCAGGGGCTGGGAGAGGGTTCTGGCTGCTCTTTTCATAGCATCAGTGATTTAATCATCCAACAAAGACAAAATTCAAAACAAGGACTCTCACATGTGAATTCACTACATTTCAGGACTTGCCCGGCTCCCATTCATGAAGCAGCTAAAAGATCTTGTGGAAAAGAACAGCCTTTAATGACCATGCGTCCTTGTGCTTTGGAGTGTGGGCTACAGCAACTAATAATAGATGAAGGTTTACATGTTTTTCTTGTGTTTCTGCTGGGGCTGCTGTGTCGTTAATTCAGCTTGTGCCTGGCTACTTATGTTAAACATTCCCTTCGTGGCTTTCTCTAAATCCTAAATTTTGCATGTGACCACACGTAAATGTAAATGTGTATTTTTATGGTCCTGTAATCTCAGTGCTTTTAAATCCCAGTTGCCTGAAGGCACACAGGGAGCTGAAGCAGAAAAGCTTGGTCAGTTTGTGATCATTTAGAGCTAGTTTATTTGCTCTTTCTGAGTGGATTCAGTTCCTGTAGAGGTTTTTGCCTTTAGTGTAATAGAGTAAAGATAAGATCTAGAAACCTAATTAACCCTGCAGGGCCTGTGAACAAGGCTCATTAGAAAACAGTCAAACACATTTATGCTTAAATACCTTTACTTACAGGAATTCATATCGTATTTCTGAATGGTAGATATACACGGCACACACTCATACCTTTAACCACCGCAAACTATTTCCTTAAATGCAGCTGAAAAATGTACCAAGCTGGAGCGCAAAGTCATCTGGATTGTACGTGTAAACAGCCTCTACTTTGAAAGACTGCCCAGAATTAATGAAAACTCTGTCTGCAGGACACTGTAAGATAGAGTGTCCTTTCACCTGCACCCCAAAACCAGTGCAAGTGTTCCACGAAACCAGTGTCACTGCAGCCCACATCCTGATCAGTAAACACCACACTGAAGCAATTTCTCTGGGGACTTTCCCATCTGTCCAGGGTGGTGACAGTAAGACACATGTGATCACAGGCATCTCTGGGGACTTCTGGAAAGACTTCATAAAGACTCAGATGAGGTTATTACAAACCTCATCCTGAAGTTGCTTCACATCTCTGTAAATATCCTGGGTCAGATGGCAGCAAACATGGATTCTAGTACTCAGTGCCCATGAATATACATGTACTTGTCATACAAGTTCCAGTTATCTGAAAACAAAAGTATCCTCAAAACCTCTGAATTCTCCTTCTTTCCTAATCCTTCACTCCATCTACCCCTGCCCCTCATCACGGAGAGACCAGAAAAGCTAAGCCAAGAGAGATCTCTAGAAATATCTGATATGTTGGAGCATTAATGGGTGCAGCTCTACCTATGTGTATGTAGTGGCTAAAAGCCAGAAGAATTAGTTATTCTTTCTTCTCATGACATCTTGAAGGACAGCCTGGATTCAGAATTAGGTCTGTTCAGTACTTAACTTCGTTGTAAGTGACGGCCTGACCAGTGAGTAGGATAAATGATGCCACTGGGACTGAAATGTATCTTAAAATGAATCATTTGCTTAATGGTTGTCCTGGAGAAGGATGGGTGTAAATACAGATTTAAGGGCATTTTCTGCTTCAAGGCTTGTGGGATTGAAAAGCCCATCACAGAGATTCTAAGCAAGACAGACCTACTGTGTCACCAATGTTTTAAAATCACAGGCATTATAAATTTAGTTTATTTTAAATCCTACATCCAAGCACAATTGGTAAATGCAAGAAAATCTGTAGGCTATAAATTTTTCAGGGAAAGGATGACTTTTGTTTGGGATTTATTGGCATTTAATACAACGTGAACAAGTCTAGAACTGGGGCAACTGTGCTCTAATGCTACGTGAACAAAAATAATTGTGGTTTTTAAAAAATCCTTAGCTAAAGTTCTGCTTCATAAGCCTGAAATAATTATTTTATTGGCCAGTTTAAAAGCATGCTGTTTTAAAAAAAGGCAAAACCTCTACTGCTTCTATAAGTGGATCCATAATTTATACAGTGAATCACTTTGACAAGAGGAAAATCCCAAATCAAGTTACTCTTCAACCCGAACTAATAAATCCTGTCTTGACATGAATCCTTTTTTCAGTGCTTCATTTTCAAGGAGTCATGTGGTTTTTTAATAATCAGTCTCATTGTTTCCTCTTCATCCTATTCAACAAAGCAGTGATAACTGCAAAAGCATCTCAGGCAACTCACAGCAACTCAGATGCAGCACTGAGAAATATCCCTGTGAAATCAGGTTTAATGAGATATCAAAATATTACATCTGCAAGTCTTGGCGGCTGGACACTACTTTGGAAAGCAAAGCCAGTTTCCCTAGTCCAGATTAGTCAACACCAGGTTCCTTGGTCTAACATTTCACAAAATATTTTCCCACATATGTCTGACTGCATTTTGAAGGGTGTAGCTGACAACATAAATGTGCCCTAAGGTGAAAATCCTGAAACATTTCCCTGGGTGATCTTTGCGTCTGGACATTACCAATGCAGATGTCTGTAATCAAGAGATCTCTGTGGACCCGCTAATTATTCCCTGGGCTTTTCCACTGGCAATAAAAATCCCATTTGTCGCAGCTTGTTTGCAGAACAGCTTCCATTTCCACAGTGGTGGCATTAATTAGCAAAAACTTGTGAAAATTGTTGGAGTTTATAGATTCAAAAAAAACCCACAAAGCATTGCTCCTAAATATTCCTATAAATTCAACCATGGCAACAAGTCCTGAAAGTCCAGCTTTCTCTGTTGGAACAATTTTTCATGCTTGTAGCAATAAGTGGGAAATAATGGGGGTCTCAGATTCACATTAGGAAAGTTGCTTCTGTGACCTCTTCATGCAGATGGATGGTGAATTTCTCAGATAATAAATCAAAGTTTCCTGATGGTGCAGTGGCATCTCTTGCTGAGGCCCGTAGAGCTGCTGGCCGCCTTCTATTCAAAGGCAGCAGGCCTCTGCCCGGCAGGAAGCTTTCCCTACAAATCCTTCCATCACCATCAGGAGATATAAGGGCCTCTATAAACTGCCCAGGCATTTTGGGGAACAGCCAGCACCCTGCTGGGCAACGGACACTTTTCAACTTCATTGACATCTGTCACACATACAAAGAATAGAAAGCCATCAGGAAAAAAGCCACATTATGACTTTCCCATCAGCAGGGCCAGTTAGTCTTTGTCCTTAAAAGGTATTTAAAAGGTTCATCAGAGCTACCTTCCTTAATGGTATATTTAGGAAGAGAATCTTACCTTTGGGTTTTAAGGACCGTGGAATGTTTCGGTGTTTCTTGATACTTTTTGCATTCAGCTAACTTTCCTGTAGAATTTCGAACCAAANAAAAAACAAAAAAAAAAAAAAAAAAAAAAAAAAAAAAAAGCTGTGATGCTGGTTTTTCCATGCAGTTTTTATTAACTTTCTTCCGAATAAGTCCCTGCAAGGAAAATGACACCAATTTTTATTATCAAAAATATATTTATTAAGTGACAGTCTAACTCCCAGAATAGCAATGCATTCATTTTTTTTTTTTGGAGTTAAAGTTTCTTTCCCAAATGACCCTAAAATAAGCATGGGAAAGCAGCATTGTAAATACAGTGATGAATTTCAAGTGAATATACTTTTTTCCCTCAATGTATTGCCTGTATTAAACACTGTGGGGGGGATAGTGCTGCCAATTATTAACATAAGGATTAAAATTAAAGGTGATGCTCTCCTGCTAATTGAAATAATTTTGAAGTTTCTTAAACATAGGTGGCAAAACTTCAATAGGAATTTCTCACGCTCTGTGTGTGATAGATATACGTATCTACTTTTTCCTTCTTTATGCAAGTATTTCCCTCAAAAAGCAATAGAATCCAGTAGGTAAATGTGCCTTCAGGGAAAGAGGAATTTTCAACAGTAGCTTTGACATGTTATGAGAGCATGGACACACCTCGGGCACTTGGTTTCTTCAAACGCTGATGATGCCTAATGTAAGTGCTTTTATATGGCATTACAATAACTAATGATAAAAAGAATTTTTAATTGCTCTTGCGCTTATCCCAGAATTCAATATAAACCGTTCTGGGTTTTCTCTGCTGACTTCAGTGGAGTCAGTGTAGTTTGTGTCATGGTGACTGAAAACGGGATTTGGCCAACTGGCTTCAGTCTTTTTCCTTGTTCTACCAAGGCAACCCAATTATACGCTGAGGTGATTGAACGAGGCAGGACTGGGCCTTATCTATTACACAGATGTTGAGCTTGATGCAAGAGAAGTATGGGAGACAGTGTACTTACCCAAATAAAAACTGGGAGACAAACTCACTGGTCAGGCAGTCACTTGTCAACACACCTGCCCAGCAACAACGACAAAGCCCCGGCACTGCAGAGGCTCCAGGGGAAAGGGATTTAGCTGCTGGTGGCTGGACAAAGAGAAGCAGTGACAGGCTGGGATCATCAGTCACTGCGTGATGACCATGGTGTAATGGATGCAATTTAAGATGAGATGAGTAAAGGATCAGGTGGGCTTAGAAACGGGTCCTGGTGAGGCTCCGAGCTGAGCACTAAGCCCAAAGCCAGCTGGTTCCCCAAAGCAGCGTGAGAGCCAAAGTCATACAAATGAGTCACACCTGCTTAAAGCCATTGCAACAGAGCCATGAGGGGCAACCCCGTAATGGAAAGCAGTTGGGATCCCTCCTTTGGGTGATAGATTTTTACTGAGCAAACCTAGCAGCAATGTCAAATTAGCAGTCTTCAAAATTTTGATGGAAAACGCTATCAAATTCCGTTGGGCAGAAAATGTGCTTTTCGTGAAGAAACCTCTTTGTTAAAAATTAACATGCTGCAAGCATTAACACAGTGTTTAAAAGACTGGCTCATTCTGAATACCTTAAACCAAAAGTAACTACAACATTCCAGAAACGCGTCTCCATCGAGTCAGGAGTTTAACAGTTAAATACCTTTAAAGGTCCAAAGTTTAATGATGCAGACTCTAGAATGACTCTTTTAAACTGCCTAATTCTACTAAAGCATGTAATTTTTTATGGTAAATGGACTTTTCTGAAATAAAGCTGCAAATTTCGTCTTTCTTACGGTGATTTCATGAACTGCTCAGAGAACGTAGTTCACTGCACATTTCGATTCTGGATGTCTATGAACAGGCACGAGGCTGATGGAGCTCAGTTTATCACCGTCGGTCCTACCTGTGCTCAGAGCTCGGGTGTGGAGTACAGGACAGCCCAATGAAGTATTTAAGTGTACACTTCATGCTCTAAGAATCAAACAGTGAAACCATAGCCAAAGAGACTGTTTGGATGCTTAAAAATACTCACAGCCTCAAGCATTTCGATGGAAGAGCCCAAAGTACTCCCTGATTTCCTGGATCAGACTCTGGTGTAAGGACAAAGATGTAAGATTAAAAAATCAAGCCAAAGGCAGCACTGAAGGCAGTCAGTGAGTTTCCCAGTTCATCCTAGAGATATTCCATACAAAACATTAAAAATGTCAATGCTTTTATTATGTACAGACTCCGCTTTCAAAAAGGGAAACGGTCCGAAACAATTGGAAAAATATCTTTCTATTATTGAACAGGTTTAAATAGTGCAAAACTGAGATTTTCAAAGTACTGTTTTATTTTCTGTTCATTTTCTGGGAACCATCAAATAAACTATTGTCCTTCTTCTCTCAGGCTGTACCTTTCTCTGAACAGCTGCACATATATAATTCTATGCAGAGGGAATTTTATCACTGAGATTTGAAACAATCAAGATATTCTGGAATATAAATGTTCTAGAAGTGTCCTTAACAATCTGCAAGTACTTGTATATAGTAGAGAAGCACATTTAATACTGACAATCAATGCACAGCTAAAGGCAAGCACCACAAATTCTGAAACGCGGGCACTTACGGTTTTTACCCTTACATCATCAGGTTCTCTTTTGAGCATTATAATACATCTTGAGAAATAACCTGACACTATTGTTCCCTTGTGACTTATATATAAGAAACTGCCATCCTTTTCTTACCTATTGTTTTATTCCATGGAGAGTCCTCTGGGTTCTTGTTTCCCTTAGAAAAATCCTACAGAATGCTGGACGTGCTTTACTGTCATTCAAGCACATTTAAAAGCTAAGGGATGTCTCTCCTCTCTCTGGATCAAATATTTTCTCCCATGTAAACACATTTAACATTTTAATACTCCTGTTACACAAGTAAAAATCTGGCAATCTTTTCCCCAGGATTTTCTGAGGAGCATGTGAATACTTCATACTCCAGTGCTGTAAAGGGGAAAATTCCTTCATCCTCTGACATTTATCCATGGCAGTTACTGCAGAAGATAAGCTAATGACCCAAGATTTGCAAGGGGACTGCCCCATGCTGTGACTTTCAGCTTTGCAAAGGCCACACGGAAGGTTTCATTTGTCTCATTAACTTCCCCATTGTACCAATCAGAAGTTTATTATAGAGTATTTTTCTCTTTTAACTTTTACAGTCCATATACCTCGGCAGGAGCCGGGACACACTGACCCAGGACGCCCCTTCCAGTCCTGGTTTCCTATGAGATACAGGAAAACAAATCACAAAGGTCCAAAGCAGTATTTTTACAAACTGTAGATTAGATGAAGCACAACAATGGAACATACAATTATTACAACAACAACAACCTTCAAGGTAATATGACAGACACAAACCATATTGTGTTGTATATAAACGATACAAACATTTCCACTTGATTTCCTAAGGAAATGAGGCTTATGCAGTTGTGCCTTCTGTCTGTTCATGTCTGCCGCTAATAACATTCAAACCCACTGCCACATTTCAATGCAAGTTGTCAGGGGAAAAGCAAAAGATTTGCAGATAATTGTGTTCCTACAGCTCTTGTCATTGCACAGAGGAAAGAGACCTAAATTAGTGCCCCCAGCTGAGAAAAATCTCCTTGAAGGACTGGGATCAATGGTTCCTTGTCCAGTCAGTACAAACAGCTTATTTCCAGCCTT
Organism: Mystacornis crossleyi; assembly: GCA_013400655.1. Classification (NCBI taxonomy): domain Eukaryota; kingdom Metazoa; phylum Chordata; class Aves; order Passeriformes; family Timaliidae; genus Mystacornis; species Mystacornis crossleyi. The sequence goes on along the minus strand of VYZQ01041216.1, from coordinate 28,823 downwards.
CCAATCAGCCTGTGCAAGGCTCCACAGCAGATGCAGCAGGATCTGCCTTTTGCCCTTCTGCTCCCGAGTGGTCCTGGGATTTGTGGGTCTCACAAAGGTCCCTACAAGGTGCCTGGGAGACCGAGGATATGGTTCCCTAGAAAACTGAGTTTTGGTTGCTGCTGGAACAGACCCTTAAAATTTTCTCACAGAATGAACAAGGTAGTTTCGGATTTTAATTCCTTGGGTGGACAATGTCTGCTCTGTTCGTTCTTCCCGTGGCCTCAAAGGGCCAGCAATCCAGCACACAGGCATGCAAGAATGCTTGGTCATACTAGCGGCTGTATCTTTCATCTGAGATTGAGAAATTTATAACTGGAGTCAGGATTCCCTCAGACCTTCAAGAGACTCCTCTAGAGAGGCCATGTCTCACTGTCCTAATCTTCCAGTAATTCATTAAACCATAGGAGTCCCTGCTGACATGCAAGGTTTGCTCTTTCCCGTACTAAAGTTGAATCTACCTAATTTGATTCTTTTGCCACCCTTTACTTGAGGGTGTCCATTGGAACCAGTTCATCTTCCACAGTTCCCTTCCTTCCCCCCACACCCTACCACCTTTTCTTTTTATTCACAGATCACAGGCACTAATCCTGCCTGCTCAGAGGCATTCTGAGACACCTGTTAAAGTCATGCTAAGTGGAAAGCAAAATGAGAAGACACTCCTTGAAGCTGTGCTGCTGACATGCATCATATGGAAAAGCTTTGTGAAAGCGGCTGACTTCAGCATCCTGCGGAGCATTCTAAATTCTGT
>VYZQ01041216.1:0-25487 GCA_013400655.1 Mystacornis crossleyi | reverse complement strand
AAGTTGTTCTTCAAGATGACAAAGACCTGAGATCCAGAACTCAAGGGTGAAGTAGGTCTCCTGTTTATTGTACACAGAGTTTTCATGGATTTCCAGCAGATTTTCTTGAATAAGGAATTCCAGGTCTCAGAAACTGTGACTTGTAAGACTGTAAAGGGATATACTTTTAAACTCAACAGAGGGGTTTTTGAAGGGGAAAAGGGAGAAAAGCAACAAGATACCAGAAAATAGATCCCCTAAAGCAAATGAAGCACACAAGCTGTATTTCCAGTTCAGGAAAGCATCCCTAAACAGAACAGGGGTTTCTGCACACAATTACATGTTGTCCATAAGAAGGATGGATTTCAGTATGTGTTTGAGTGTGGTCAGAGTCTGGATAGTCAGCCTTCTCCAAAATAAATGTGCTCAAGTACATTTAGAGAATACTGAACTTAGGAAATTCAATGGTAACAAAGCTCAAAAGGAAGATTTTTTTTGTCTGTGTTCACTTTTTTTAAATACACTCCCCATTCAAAAAAAGAGTATAAATTAAGCATAAAATAAATTCCTACTAGGCGCTAGAGGTACGCGCTTCCTTGTTAACTTGTTAACTGACAAATATTTCCAAGTTAAACATTGATTTTCCTTTGCTTCGCTTCATTCCTGTCTTGAGCAATCCCTCGGATTGTGGGATTACAAAAGGAGTACGTACCTACCTCTCTCATTTCATGTTTCATGGACTTCAGAATCATTAGGCCTTTCTACAGTAAAGCTGCAACAGCCAAGTCAGAGAACATCTCTGGAGAGTGCTTTGAGACTGAAGTGGTTAAAGTCAGCAGAGGTGAGATCTGGCCCACTATCTGGCAGGAAATAGTTTTGCAGAGATAACAGAGTGGAATTCTATGGCCTGCAAAATACATATGGTCATATTAGATAGTTTTAAGTTTCCTTCTCCTCTAAAATCTATTAATTTAGTGAAGTTTCCTTGGTAAATGAAGGAGTAATATTTGACAGGACCCAGATCTGCTTTCATCTTCACTAAATTTCTGCTGTACCTCCTGAACTCAATATTGTCCCAGCTTTGGACTAACGTCACTGTGAATATTTCTTTCCATTTATGAAAGCAACCACAAAAATGAATAAAATAAGTATTAATTCTTATGAAAAACATTTAAAAAGTAAAATATCAGAGCACCAGACAAAGCCCAGAACAAAAATCTTCTGAATCTTGGGTCTGCTTTGCTACTTGCTTCCAGGAGCTAAGATACTTCATTTTTCTGACTCATTGTTTTCTTAATAGTAGGAAAAAAGCTGTTTGCTTGCTTTTCTGTCAAGCATATTGTAAAAATCGGTTATTTTGTGCCTGTTCCGTTTATTTTGTTTATTCAAATTTAATAAGGCCTTCATCCAGCAAAGTTCCTAAGCTTATATTCCACAAACACAAGCACTGCCTTCTGTAAGAACAGAACACCCTGAAGCTGAACTTCACAACTACGATTTTTTGTCTTGTTTTCTGTGCACCCCCTAAGGTTTCCCAGTACATTTAGGGTTTTTTTGGAAAAATGGATTTCTTCTGCTACACTTGCAATGAAACCACCTCTGAGAGCAAATCTGCCCTTCAGTTTGGCTTCTCTGTGTAGAGTGGAAACTGCACCAGTGGGCGCAGGGAAGAGAAAAGCTTGTTGGGAGAGGTGTCAGGGAGATGAACAGAGCTTTATGCTGCTTCTTCAATGAGAAGAGTAATAGAATGACAGAATCATAGAACAATTTGGGTTGGAGGGACCTTAAAGAAGACCGAGTTCCAACCCCCTTGCCATGGGTAGGGACACTTTCCATTAGACCAGGCTGCTCAGAGCCCCATCCAATCTGGCCTTGAACACATCCAGGGATGGGGCAGCCACAACAACAGCAAAGACAATTTGAAAAAAGAAGAAGTTAAAAATCTCACCAAAGTTAAAGCCCTTCAGAGAGACAGAGTAGAGATAAGAGAAGCTTAAGCAGCAGCTTTCCTTCCCAGCTAACAGGATCATGCTCTCCTTCCAGGGAATGTCTCATTCTGAAGCCAAAGATGATTTATATAGTTTGGTTAACCGAGGCAGGGGAGGCAGACTGTTAGATGTGCAGGAGTACTATACTGAACCAGGACAGAGGAAAAAAGATGCAAATATTCTGTTATTAATTGATAGCTGTAAACACAAGCTGGTATGAGGGTCAAGCTGATACTGTAGTGTACGGGTGTAGGAAGAGACAGTGAAATACTGTTAGAAGATTTAGGAATAACCCAACTAGAAGTTGCCAAGAAAAGGAAGCCACTTTATCCAAAGTGAAACAGTTCTGACAGATACAAGAGACAAGATACCGATAAAGAGAGACCTGCAACAAAAATATCAGAGTCTGCAAAAACAAGACATAGTTTGGGAACAAGAGAAGCCAAGACAACATCTGGTATTTAGGAAAAGATACCAGAACTGCAATGGGTCACATCATTTTGGCATTTGCAAGCCCTTGAAAGGAGGTACTGGAGAAAGTCCAGTACAAAGTCAATGGTCACTGCAAAAAAAAAAAAAAAAATTGATTGTTTCATTCAAGTTGGACAGAAACGTGCGAGACAGTTCAATGCCAGTAAAAGCAATATTTGTTCTACTAATACTGCCACTCAGTATTAGAAATGTACATAGAAAACTGCTGACAAAGAGGCAAAACTCTCCTTTTTACTAAGGAAATGTAAATTAAGCACTGAGGTAGACAAAGTAGAAAGATATATTGTAGTACCAAGAGAAAGTAACTGCTGCAGTAAAAAACGTGTTCCCAGCTCTCCCTAAGAGTGCAAATTCACTGCAAGGCTGTGGGACAGGAACAAATAAAGATTTTTGTGGAGGTTTCCCCCGCAGGAGGATGGGCCTGGGGTGTGAAAGCATGGTTTGGATTACACGGGGTTTCCAGGCTCCCTGATGAAATCCTGTTTCTAACTGGCCATTTCAGATGTACCCTGCCCTGAGAATGCTGTACTTAGGTGGGTGTTCACATGATTCTGGGCTTTTGGGAGCAGTCTGCATTTGGAAGGCCCGGCCATGAGGTGGCTGGGAGAAATAAAACATTTCTGATCTATCAAAAATATCGTCCTCTGATTCTTCCTACGGGCCAAAGCTGTCTGCCAGGGAAGGTTGCAGAGACCCCACCGCAACAGACTTTGATGTAAACTTTTCAGGACAACTTCTCTGAGTACACAAAACTCAGAGAGCCCAAACACATGATACTGTACCTTCCCTGGAAGCTACTAGAATATTTGATTATTGTTTGAGAATAAGCAGAAGAGCCAAGAGTCAGTTCAACCATCAGTTCAGATTGAGGGGGAAAACAGTTTTTCAGCTGTGTATGGGCACCTCCATTCTCCTCCAACCAAAACCCCCAAAACCCAACCTTCAAATGTGCTCACTCAAGCAGTGGAAGAGATCAGATCAATTGGGAGAGCAGTGTGTGATGTGAAGATAATGCTCAGACAAACCATCCAGCCCTGATCTGAGAGGACAATGGCAGGGAACAGACACAAAGGCAAGACCGTAGTTAAAAAACAGGAAAAACTGAAGGGACAAGTTAGAGGTGCCAGATCCAAGGTGTGACTGCAAACTTAAATCTGATTTCCCTTGGAAATTTCTAAGGTGGGTACCTGCATGGACTTGACAGCTGGCATGCTGAGGTTTCTGAAGACTCACAGAATGCTGTAGGGTCACAGAACATCCTGAACACTGAATGAATATTACTGATTAGTTAATAGATATTTAGACACACACACACAAAAGTAGCTATGTTAGATCAATGTTTTGTGATAAATTAATATAATTTCTTATGAACAAGTTGGAATTTCATATGTCACACAGTCTCATATGAAGAAAACTGGGTCTGTCAAGGCACTGGCTCCAAGCAGTTTCTGCAGGGCAGAGGACTGGATGCTACTCTTGCTTTTTACACGTTTCTCAGGGATGATAGCCCTCTGCCAAAACTTGCAAGGTTGTATCTATCTCATGCTCATAGTGGATGAGGTAAGGCCCTGCTCACTCTGATGTAATCTGAAATAAACGGGATGGACAAGGGATCAGATTAAAGAAGTGGGTCAGATCTGCTGCTGGCACTGCTCCACTGACGTCAATGGAACTAAGCTGATTTACACCAGCTGAGTATCTGTCCTGGAGGTTTCCATGCATTTAGACAAAATAAATAAAAATGCACATTAAACGCTCCCCTTGGTAGATCCCAAGTCCAAAACCCTCGTTCCTAAATAGAGTAAATAAATTACAAGAAAGCAGTTACTGTAGACATCACTCGTTACAAGTCAACAATGAGCAGAAAAAAGGTCAGGCCACCCTAAATCTTTAATTGCTCCTTACACCCCTGAGTGACAGAGAAACCGATAACTCAGCAGAAAATCACCTTAACTCCGACCCAAAACAAATATCTTAGCAGTAACCGTCCCTGGAATGAACAGGTGCTCTCCTTTGCCTCATAAAACATTAACTTCAGTCCCCATCAAGCAACTAAGGCCACAAAATAAAGTTTAGCTTCACTCCAGAATTGGGTCATACCTTTACTGCTGAAGAAAATCAGTGCTCGTGTTCTACAGACAGGAACGCAAACACTTTCTGAAAACAAATCTAAATACACAGATAAACTTTCAGGTGTTCCTCAGACTTACGTTCACACCCCAACATCCTTATCCTAATTCAAATACAATTTCCTTTGGAAAACGTCTTTATAATTGCTGTTCTTCTAAATAATACTTTGGAAATGTTACAGCCAGACAACATGTGTGCATTGGCAGCACTTTGTAACTTCATCCCCGAGGAGGAAATATTTAGCTGTTGATGGTGTAAAACCACCCTAAGGAATGGAAAATCAGCCATATTATAATGAAATTATAAATCATACAATTTTTTGCATCCAGGAAAAATAAGCTATATCCTCAGATTGTTGGACATCAGTGTTGTCCTGCGGAAATTACATTGCTTTGCCATTCACACCAAGTGAGTGTTTGCTTTTGTGCATTTATCCTTCCAAAAAATAAACCATACCTCAGTTATTTAGGGAGAGTGACCTAGACAGGTGGAATTTCAGACAAGTTTAGAAATACTTGTGTTCATGAATGACCCCAAGCTGTGTGTATTCCATACAAAAGCACCCTAATGTGTGTTTCCAGTTTACTTCAACCTCCGCGGTTCCAAGGTGTTTCTGGTCACACTGTGTTGACTTAAAGCACAGATGTTTCTCCTGAGGCCTGAAAGAAAGATGAACACTTTTATCACACTTAAAAGGCCATCAGAAATCCTACATTCAAGCAGCCATATTGACTTGCTGGACATACAAACTCAGGCTGGCATCTCCCAAGTTTCTACTGCTTGTGTTTCACACAATAAAGTTAGGTGTGATTTACACATACAATCTCAAAAAAAAAATTTTTCCTAAGTAGATATATTTCTTTGTTCTTTTTCCTCATGGTAAAATAACTTTTCTCCACTTCCACCCTTCAGGCTCAGTTTTGAGGTCTTACTGACGCTCCACCTCCAGCTGTCTTGGGGTACAATCCATGCCTGCTTTGTGCTACAGAGAGCATGAGTGAGGATGCAGACCTGACAAGGCTGACTTGTTGGTATAATCCTTCCTCCTCTACCTGCAGTTATCAAAGCCATCTGTGTGTTTGTGCACTAGAAACTCCTCCTCTCCAAACACCCACCCGGGGTGTTGTATGCAAATAAGCCTTGAGTTGAATCCATGCTGCCAGCATTCCTAAAATGCTACAGCTAAGCACAGAATTTGACCTATAGCACAGTGGAGGAAAGGTTCAAACACAAAATGTCATATCCATTCCACAATCTGAATCCCAATAAGTAATTTCCTTTTCCCAGTGCAGCACAGATTCTCAGCAGATAGGGAATAGCAGAGAGAAACTTTGCCAGTTTTTATTTTTTTTACAAATGGTAAAATTTCTTAAAGCAATTGTACAGATTTCAGGCTTCCCTTTGATCACTCTTTGCAACAATGACTCCAGGCCTTTGCCTAGGTATGATTCCTCAATCCCAACACATACAATGGAAGTGTCCACAGAAAGCCTTCTTATTAAAGCTCTAATCTGTTCCACTACATTCTTGCAAGACAGAATTATCCAGCTTTAAAGCATGCCTCAATAGAGAGCCGTAATAAGACTGATAGAAACAGCTTAAGTAATTGGATTGCTATATGGTATTGAATGTCTGACAACAAAAGATATCAATCTCTATTCTACTACTGAATCTTTGTTCCAGCAATGAATTCATTTAGTAATGCACTTGGAGGCTTGCAGTCGCTGCAGGAGAAATAACAGACTGCAGACACAAAGGCAGGGCCATCTGATGAGCACAGAGAAAGCGACTGTGCCATTCCAAGAAGTTAATTACAGTGAACAAAAGCACAAGACTATGACTTGTTGACCATTACCATAATCACATTACTACAGTCATCTTCTATTCCCAGCAGCAGAGGGTCTATTCTTTCTTTCCATTTGGCACCGTGCATCATATTTGTGTTTTGTCACCTGAAGTGTATCGTTGAACAGACCTCCTTCTAAAGATAGCTGGAAATGTCACACCAGTTTTTTTACAATTAATTTTTTGGAGGCTGATTTAGAAATGCTCAGAATTCATTACTTTTTTTTTTTTAAACTTTGAACAAAGACAATGGCTCCCAAGATTTTCTGCAAACGAAAATTTGTAAGAATATTTTTGCCTATGAAACCTTGTGCTTGTGACATCTGATACTTGTATGATTTTTGTATATTCTGGTAGTGCAGACACAATAAAATGATTCATGACATACTGTTTACAACCTCACCACTTTTGGAGTTAAACCTATCCCATACTCACATATGAAGTAAAAGACAGTAGATTTAGACTGGATAAAAAGAAGGTATTTTTTACAATGAGGGCGGTGAAATACTTGCACAGCTTGTCCAGAGAAGCTGTGCTTGCCTCATCCCTGGAAACATTCAAGGTGAGGTTGGATGGGGCTCTGAGCAACCTGATCTGGTTGAAGACGTCCCTGCTCATAGCAAGGGGGTTGGACTATGTGACCTTTAAGGTCCCCCAGCCCAAACCTTTCTGTGGTATTTAGCAATTTAACAAACCCTGATTTACTCCACAGTAAGGCCCTGTCTAATAACATGTAACAAAGATATTGTTTCAGACAAAAGCAAGTTCTAAGGCTTGATGACTTGATGGAAATGACGCTGGGACCCAGTGTTTCCATATCTATTACACACAGTAACAAACCCAGCGGCTGGGGTACCTTGAACTGAGGGGGCTCGGTGGAATCTGTGCCTGAGAAAACCCTCAGCTTTCAATTCCAAGTGCCAGGGGGCACATTTTTAACTGGTGTACATCAGCCTAGCACAAAATTAATATATCTGGTTCCAATAACTCCACACATTTCATACAAAATACAACCAAAATACTACATAGCTAGATCTCTTCTTCTTCAAAGTAGCTTAAATGGCACAGCAAATTAATTTCCAACCACTTAAAACTATACAAATGCTGCTGTGCCAAACGCTGTATGAATTTATTTTTTAGCACAACAATCAGCTTCAAAGGAACAGTAAGTACTTCCCAGTTTAAAAGACAGGGAGAAATGGGATAATTTGCAAAGGCAAAGACCGGAGCTGTGTCCATTCCTCTTAGATTTTCTCCCAGAGACAAAGTCTTCAAGAGAACGCCAAGTAAAGGAAAAAAACCCAACAAAAATATGGGAAAATATCAGGACCTGATATTTTCTCTGGCGTTCAACTACTGGACAGGAAAAAAAATGGTTAAGTAGCAGGAACCTGCCTGCAATCCATAATGGATTAATGCACAAACGGCCCAAATTCCCTGCTATTTAACTTAAGTATCATAAATTAGCAGGACACTTTTTAACTAGCCAGCCAGGGAATTGAGAATGCAGTCATAGGAGCAACTGAATTGCCAAGAGCTAATTGAACCCTCAAGCCTCGAAAGAAGCTGTAGTGTATCCAGATCCTACCTCACCCGTGGTTGGAACACCTTACCTAGTCATTCCAGCCCACATCCTGCCTCTGCAGTGAACCACCTCTGCCCCAGCACAGCTCCCAGATGAAGGACAGGGAGGTTTAGTGAGGCACGACTCAGCAGACCTCAGCTGACCAGTGTAATTCCTACTTTGCTAGAATGCGTCTCACCCAAACCGGTCCTTTTCACACCCTCAAAAAAAAATCCCCTGTGGACCAGCCAAACCCTGAAAAATTTCAACCAGAGCAGGACATGCTATAGAGGAACAACTGCCCAGCAGAGCCCTGGGGAACCCACGGGGTGACCACAGGGCAGTCTGATAAAAATCACCCACCACTGACTGGAATCGGTCTCTGTGGTACAGCCTGACACACCACAGCACATTTCCTGTCATACGCAACCCATATTCCAGCAACATCCCAGCAACACCAAAAAACACCAAGTACCCCTCTTTCCTGGAGCACTTCTCCCCTCCAGAATGCCAATGCACTACAGAGTGCTGGCCACAGAACCTCGCGTTCGGACAGGGTAACTGAGGCACCAAGTGGCAGTGCAGCTCACCGGTGAGTTAAACCCAGAGAGGGAAGTGGGGTCTCTGCTCACCAGGCTGCTTCTCTTTCAGCTGTGAATCCAGGAATCCCCCAAAAAAGCTTAGTTTGAGTTATAATAGCTTCTAAATCCAGGCCTGACTTCTTAATAGCAGCACTGCTGGTTTGGAAACACTAAGCAGTATAGACACTTCCCTATGCAGAGTAATGATTAAAATCAGCAGTGCTGTAGGCTCTCTTGAAACTTGCTGAAGATTTATTCTTTAAACGAGAGAATGATTTATTTCAACAATTATCTTCAGGCGGATTAAATTATGTGCTTTCAGGGCTCTTATTCACCACAAAATTAAGAACACTGGGTGCCAGCCATGGAAGCCCCATGATTCTTTGAGACTCGGCACTGACGGAGACTCATCCCGACCCAGGAGAAAGAGCTGTCTCTTTCCCATGGCCACAAAATGCCATCCCTGACCTTCTGCTTGGCTCCACCATTTGCACAAATCCTTTGGCTTCCCCCTACTTGACCTCCTGCAAGTTGCAATGGACATATAAGGCACATGGCTCCCCAGGACCACACCAGGCATGCTCCGGGTCGGTGTCGTGACGGAAGAGTTAGACTGAAAGGATTGACTGATTATAAGCCAGATGCCCCACAGCAATACAGCATTTCCTCAGAGTATGTTTTAAAATGCTCTAAAAGACCAAAGGTTTTTAAAGAAAGCAGTAGCTTCCAAGAAGTGGGAAGTCTCCACCAGGAATCTTGAGTGCATTTTTTTTAAAGAATAAAATTTAAGAAAGTTTGCCCTGCAGTGGAGCTTTTTTCTCTTACAACAGTGGACCCTGGCTTCAGCTGGCAGTCTGAGGGAATATTTATCATCATGTAAAGCTACTTTTTGGCTTTGATGAACTGGGCTGAAAGTGAAGAGGGAAGGAAGGTGTTGGGGAATACTTGCTGATGAATAACCTTTTCCCCTCCAAGAGCCCCAAATCCAAACTTAAAAAAAGGGATCCTTGCATCAAAAAGTTTCGGAAGAATGATTTGTGTCTTTCCCCCACCTCTGGAACCCAGAGCTCTACTTCGTACAGACGAACCCTCAAATGTTGATTCTCCTTTTCCATTCCCGCTCCATTATTTGTGTCCCTTGATTTCAGCTTTTGCTCCCTTTATGGTTTTACAGCTTTGACTCAGTAAACAAAAGCCAGTTGTTCTGTGTGTACTGGACTTGTTCCTGTTCTTTCACCACAGACCAAGATCCCTTGACATGAGCCATTCACACTGCTCAGTGCTCAGTGTCAGCAGCAAGACACTCTGATATATGGAGAGTGAAAGCCTTCCTAAAACAATACTCCAGAATTAAAGATACCCAAATGTACAGGAAACTTTTAAGTTGTAATGTGATCATCCTGTAGAAGACCACAGGCCCTGAACCAACAGATTTTCTGTACCACCATGCTATGACTCACTGTAAATTTACCTCCAGCAGCAATATGAAAAATCATGCTCAGGCTGAAAAATCACGCTCAGTGCTGCAGCTCTTCTGTCATTTCAATACCTTTATTTTTCACTCAGATATAATTATTAAGTAGTAGTAGCATAAAACACCTACCTGGCTCAGCCAAGCCATCTCTTTCTCAGCAAGAGAATCCACTATACTTGTACTTCGATAGTCTAAAACCTAAAAAATAAGAGCCACGGATGAGATAAGTGTTGTAAAGTCTTGTCTAGACAGTTGTTTATAATATGTGGGCATTTCGTATACATTTTATTACTCTCCTAGTACAGTAGTGTCCATACATAAGTTCCTTGTCTGAAATCCTGAATCCACAGGAAGGGGAGAAGAGCAGAAATAAAAAGGGTCCAGCGATTGGCAAGTGAAGTGCCTAGGCAGCTTAAAGAAATGTCTGGGGAAAAAAGGCTGAAAACACCGGGATTATCATTATTAAAGAAAATTATATGAGAGTGACATAACAGATCAAACGTACAGAAAGTGAGCTGTGTCCTCTTCAGCCCCTCTACTAACAAAAGACAAAGTTTCTGTCAATGGTATAGAAAGATAACATTTCAAAGTGATTTAAGAAAAGTCTCAATATGAATAATTAATCTGTGGAACTCTCTGCCAGAAAAACCAGGAAACCACAAATGCTGCATTTCAAAACAAATTAGTGTTATTTATGACAAGGTACAACTACAGGGTTATCAAGCTCTGTGATTCTCATCCAAATGACTAACAAAAGGCTTGGAATCCTTTTTTCATTTAGGAAAATAATTAATTGTTTTCTAATTTATTTTCTCCTTATACTGACCAGTACCAAGAAATGTTATCACACTGGATATCTTATCTGGTATGGCAGTGTTTGTGTTTCCCTATTGTTTTCCTCCTTATGTCACTGACTTCTCTGTAGTATGGTGATATTAACAGCATTTTCCTTGTTTAAAAACTGTCCCTTTCAAGCTAGGAGTTGTCAGAAATCTCTTGAACGCAGGACTTGAATTGTGAAAATGCTGCTTATACAAGATTTTTTATGATTATAGCTTTTTGTTGCCAAAAAGCCAGTGACTATTTTGAGTGAGAATATGATTCTTGTGCTAATGTCTGTAAGCATAAGAGATACTGTGAAGGAACCACGCTGTAATAAAAGCACCAGCTATATGAACACTTATGTAAAAGCAGCTATTCCTAATTCTTAGAGATCTTCTTTATGGACTTCTGAGTTTCTGGAAGTTTGGGGGAAACTGTTTACTTACTTTATAAAAACCTTGAATTAAAGACTAATCAGTTTTAATTGTGGTCAAAGTTATCAAATATTTAATCATGTGTTTTAGAAAGCTGGGTCCTAATGAAAAGTGTGTAAAATAAAGACCCCACAGGTCCTTTTGGATCAGTTTTCAAGCTATGTTTATCAACACTGTTTGAGTCACCAGAATGAAAGACCAGCCTTGAAAGCCTCGCACACAGCAAAGTATTTCAGCAAAAGAACCTCACACAATTGATGTCTTCAGTTTCATGTTGAAGTATATATTTCATTTCCTGCCTGGATTGTTTTTGTGTAAGGTCCAGACTAAGTGCTTATTCCTAAGCAGGTTTTCTTACTCTGGTTCACTTTATCTCTCTATGCCACTTTTCTGCCTCAACTACTTAATCAATTTTATGGACTAAGGATTATCTCCTGATTAATGTAGTTGATTTCTGATCCCAGTTATCAGTGCAAAACACAACCATCACAATCTTACTGGAAGTTATTTGTTTGCTGTCCTTTAAAAAATTCCAAGGTGACTTCCCATATATCTGAGTCCAGCTAAACACTGGAGCAGTATAAAACCTCTTGGACTCAATGAGAGATTTCTTAGCAACTTAAAAATAATCTGTATAAAATTACTTAGAAACCATCCAGTCTGCTTCAGAGCTGGTCTATTCCATGCCTTTCATCAAGGTCCCTTCAACTTTCTGCCACCAATGAACTTCCTCACAAAATTGGGCAAGCCCAGCATTTTGTCCTCTGGTGACCAGGATCACCCAGTTAGCTGGATCACTGGATACAGAGTTCAGACCAAATTTCAGATTTGCTGTCCATATATCTACCAAGAATGAAGCAACTCACACATGGGAATTTATTCTGCATTTGGAAGGCATCACCTTGGGAATAAATTTTGCAAAGCTAACTTGGGCTTGGGATAATCCTCTTTCAACAAAACATCCCACATTTTTTGTTACCTGAAGTCACAAATATAAAGATCACATTTGAGTAGAATAACAGAAGTCACTTTATGGACATACTCTTTTTGGAATGCCAGCTCCACTTTGGCAGGTCAGGTCTGAGAGCTTTGCATTTTGTCACTTGATGTGTATAGGTTCAAACAACCTAAAACCAACTCATGTACAAACGTCTGGGCAGCAATAAATCTTCCCAATCCCTTGCCATCCACGACTGCGGAGCACTCACAGCACCACAGGCACCCTTTCTCAGGGAAACATCATGCTTAGAATCACAGCACAGTGAACTGTCAAGTCTTATTTCCCTTCTTAATGGGTTAGCAAACGGGCTGGTGGTTTTTTACAAGCATCTAACTCGTGAATTGATAGTGTTTACCCTTGGCTATTATTTTTAAGGAAGCCTGCTCTGGCCACAGTACAAACATCCCTTTTGCTGCAGGCTGTCCCTTTGTGATATAGTCCTAGACTTGAAGCCGATTGACTGGTCCAGTGCTCACGCAGAGAGGAGCTTCCCCGGATACAGAGCTCAAACTTTCACTGGTCTCCATTCAGGCTAAAAGTGGCCACTTTAAAAAAAGTTCAAAGACCAGGCAAACAATTCCGGAGTCCTGGAGAAATAAAAAATTGCTAGGGGAAATCTCTGTCTGGTGCAAACAAGCCGCAATTGGTACAGTGGGAAAACATTGCTATCCCAGTGAGAGTCTTCAGAAGAGCAGCATTCCTCCAGTCCCCTGCCCTCTCCACAAGGAGCAGGCATCGTTTGTCCATGGCCTAGGGGAAGATGGGAGGGTGAAATGTGTATCCCATGGCCTGCACAGGATGGGTGCAGTGGGGCCTGCCCTTCCTGATGAATGGCCGCTCTGGAAAGCCGAGAGAAAAGGGGCTGTCTACCTAAAATTAAAATTATTTTTAAAAAGAAAAGAAAAGAAGAAGGAAATCAGATCTTTCCAACTACCAGGCAGTGTCAATCCACCTTGTGTCCTGTCCCTGAATCTATAGAGCCCTGGGAACTCATTCTACTCCAGCAACATGGACCAGGGTGCTTTCAAAATGTGTGTGGCTGCAGAAGTAAGAGAGGGGGGTGAGAGGAAAGAGACACATTCAGAAATGTAGCTCATGAAGAATGGTTGCCATTCCACTTGCTGGCCTAGATGAAATAGATTTCCTTCTGCACAAGAAAAGAGCTGTTTCCTACCAAAGGTGAGGTTGATGCTGCACTTGCAGCTTTTTCAGCTGGAGAGGCACATGGAAGAGCTGGCAACACAAAAGGGAACTGGAGACGTCTGCAGAATCCACAGGAGGGAACACAGTTATCCCCAAAATCCCTACTCCTTTTGGCTGTTGGACAAAAGACCATTCTGCCTTCTGCAAAGTCCTTCCTCTTGTATGGAGATTTCTGCCAATCAAAACCCTGAGGAGTTCAGGAATTGTATGCCCATCACTTCAGGAAGATGCATCCAAGAAAGGACTGGACAAGTCATTCAGCTAAAGAATGACTTCACTCCAACAATTACCAAATCCCTATCAATTCTATTTTTACAGTTGATTATTGCAGCTGTATAGTCCCTTATATGTAAGTGAAACGAGTTTAAAAATATTCAGCAATATTGTATTTTCTATTAAAAACAGCTCTGAGGTAGATTTGTACTCTCATACATAAAATCTTAAACAAATGCATTCCAATTTAAACAGCTAGTAGTAGATACATTCAGAATTGTTCTGTTATGCAAGTATGAAAGCTAAACTACCTAAATATTGAAAGTTTAGTCATGGAGGATGACCTGATGATGTGCTTTAAGAGCATTATGGGTGAGCAATGAAACAAACATGTTTTGCCACAGACTTCGGCAGAGGTCGGCTCAGGGAAAACTAGGGAGAGAAGGAAAGTAAGAGATAAGATAGGGTGGTGAAAGGCAAAAGTTGGTATCAGTGAGATCTGCTGCTGAGTATGCCCCTTACTTGTTACTTTGCAAATACAATGGAGATGCAAAAACAGGCTGGAAAATTCCTCTGAGGAGAAAAATCTATACCCTTATATACCCCTCTCCAGTATCTTCTTTAGCAATCTTGCCTTTGGTTTCAGTGAAATATGAACAGACCTATCTACTTACAAAAGCTCCCCTCTTCCCACCAGCCTTGTTTGTTATTTTATGTGTTTCTGCATCGTTTGCAGAGTTTGCTTTGATCTACATTCCTCCTGGATGTGCGGTTTCCTTTTCGGCTACCAAAAGGAAAACTGTTTGGTTTGAGAATTTGCTTATTTTGAAGCTCCGCTGGCCCAAAATACCTATTTTTAATCCAAATGAACACAACTCAGTGCTTTCAGCTCTTCAGCACTGGCTGCCTTCCTTTGAGGAAAAATCTCTTTGAACAATAAGTGACCTTTTCATACTCTAATAAAATGTCCAACTTGTAATCCCAGCCGGCATAAATGAGAGCATTCTGTTTGCTAGAGCTGGGTGAATATACACTCATACATAATTTGATCCTTGAACTGCTTTTATTTTAGCATCACCCTGAAATGGTCAGTATTTTGTTCCACACCTGATACCAAAGGACATACACCATGCTGCTCTAAAACATCATCAGAGCAGGTAATTAGGAATTCTCTCAATATTTCTTTATTACAGACTCAATCTGTCTTCCACCAGTGGCAGAATTCCTGCAGCCTCCAAAGGTTGACCGGACTTTGGTGCAATTGTAAAATGACTGTAAATTCTTCTGCATGGAATATGTGATGTTGAATGTAAAGTCTGGCCATTTTAATCCTTCCTCCTTGTCTAACAAGCATCACAATGCCACCACACTAGGAACAGTCCATAGACAAAACACAGTTCATAAGTAACAGGTAAACAATCTTCAGATGAGAAGAGAAGACAGGACACATCCTTGGATTGACTCTTCGGCTGGGAAACAGGATATATTCTTCAAGGACCTTGCAGGGATGGTCCCAGAGGACAATTAGAGATTAGATCTTCTCTTCTTTGGGGTTAGGCCACAGGAGTTAACTTGGGAAACAATTCACATAAACAAAGTGCTAGCAAGAGGAAGGGCCCTGTCAGATTTTGCTTCTCTGTCTTTACTAGACACAGGCCTTCATGGCCACATTAAGAACTTCGTTTCATATGGTAACAGAGCATTAATTGACATCACCAGTACTGGAAAGGAGCAACCTCCTGTAATTCTGGAGATTAGTTAATCTTCTATTTTGGGAAGATTCTTAATGAGATAGCCTAGAATTAGTGTATCCTGATCCACTGACTGAAAGTAAAATGCGCTTAGTATCACTCAGTGGATACTGAGCTCCTTCCAGAAGAGCAAGTGCAGAACCTTGGAGATTCATGCTCTTTTCATCTGCAGCCTGGTCTATTACATGCAGCCAAAGGCAGGATTGCTCTCTTTGGATAATTTTTGTTTTAAGAAAAAAGTGGTGAGGGAAATTTGTATTCGAGTGCCTGTGTGCATACAGGCACTACCAGAGCTACATAAGCAGTGGGGGAAAAGTGTTCCTACTTTGCAAGAAGAAAAATATTCCTCGTAAAAACACAGCCATGCCCATTGTACCAGAGTAAATATTAAGAAAACTGTTACCAGAGATAAATAACTGAAATATCTGAGACTAACTTTGCTTTTTCATACAAATATGTATGGTGTATATATATATATATGTGGAGAAAAAAAGCATATACATGGAGCAATGTGTATGTCCACCTTTGTATATGAATTATGAAGTCTAAATACAAAGTCTGTATGAATTATGAACAAGCTTTGCTGGAAGAGGAGACACATACATGGGACTTGTAAACTGCTCTGTATTCAATCTAAAATTCGGCAAATGGAAGCTGTTTCCTGCTAGGTGTATGTGGATGAGGCTATTGCTGATTCTAATGAGAAACTTTAATAGTAAAGATTTATTAGAACACAGTGATGGTGCTCTGCGTAGTTCTTTCTGCAAAGCCAAATTCCCCATCTAGGAAAGTGAGAAGATTAAAGTATCACAGAAGAAAATTATTACTTGCACCCAAAAAGCAATGCCAGTGGACAGTCCAGGAAAACACATGGCTTCTTTTTTCTTTTTAAATTTATATAAAGTATCTAGAAGCATATATAAATTGTAAATCTCAGATAAATAAGCTAAAGGCAGGAAACACCCCTTATCCCAGCTGGCAATGCGTTACAAAAGCAGCACATCAGGGTTACCCCAAAGCAGAGCCCCCAGAGCAGTGCCTACCTCAGCTGTGTTGCCTGCCATCTTCTGCATTGTCAGGACCACAGCTTGCATCATTAAGACTTGAAACTGATCCACTTCACTGATTAGGCTGATCCAAGGACACGGACAGAAGAGAAGGATTTAATGGGCAGGCAGGCAGGAAAAGTCTTTTAACACTTTAGAAAACATTGACTTGGTGGAAGGAATTGGCTAGCTCAAGGGATTAGTAATGAGATACTGAGCCCCTTAGCTCTAGGTCACCACACTGAATCTGGTCCAGGTCAGTAGAAATCAAAAGCTGTTGCTGTTCAGTGGCCTTCGGGAATCAGTTGGTGGTCCCACCCCAGCCACCTCTGGCAAAATATCTGTACCGACACTAATGATAACAGTTGGCAGCACTTACAGGAAAGGTTCAGGGCTGGCACAGTGCAGGATAAGTCTGAGCACAGAAAGATGTCCCTGCAAACACACCAGGCTGGGACTCTAGAAAAACGAGAAAACAAGTTCCCTCATCTTCTACGGATTTCCAGTGTGACTTGGGGCATGAAATTGAGGATCCTGTTCAAGAAAACTTTATTTACTCACTACTATAGTCTTCACAAGGCCTAAAAATCTCTGAAGCTCAGACCCCCACCTTTAAAATGGGAGTAATTATCTTACAGGGCCGCTGCAGGGAGATCCTCAGTAAAGGGGGGATACAAAAGCTAAACAAGAAACCAAGTCAAGGAGCAAACCCTTTCTAAGTAAAATCAGCTCCCCTAGCTCCAAAGCAAGGCATTTGCTGAGTATGCTCCCATTCACAAAGCTCTGTGCTTCAGGTGCTTTAAAAAAATAAAAAAACCAAATCCCCCTTATAGCAAAGAGTACCCCCAAAGCCCCCCAAATTTCCAATGCTGCCCAGCAGAGCCGCATCAAAGAATCCAGCTGCCACAGCTTTTATCCCACCTAGGATGAAATTCTAATGTGTTCTGCAAGAGGTCAAATAGATTATCATAATAGCCCCTCTGGCCTTAAAAACGATGAAATTGGAGAGTGAATCACAAGACATCAGTCACTATTGAAGGCAGGATGGTAGGCGGCAGAGCTCAGTGGTAGG
The DNA here is from genome assembly GCA_013400655.1 of Mystacornis crossleyi. NCBI lineage: Eukaryota > Metazoa > Chordata > Aves > Passeriformes > Timaliidae > Mystacornis > Mystacornis crossleyi. The sequence continues at coordinate 7,893 of VYZQ01041216.1, read as the reverse complement.
GCAGAGTAAATCCAATGTTCTTAGGCCCTGTGAAGCTGGGAAACTGACATTTTGCCTTCTTTGTTGCCCCTTTGGGACACAGAGAGAGATGCAGGTTATTATAATAGTAAGCCCAGTCCGCTGTCAATGCAGCCTAAGAATATTGCCTCTTACGGGAGTGAGTGCGTGAAGGATTGAGAAACACTAGTTATTTTCAAACTGGATTAAGTCTTTCAAAAGCTAATAGGTTTCCAATGAGCTGTGGTGTTGCCGCTGCAGCTGCTCTAATTTGAGAATAAAAGAATGCAGGCTTTGTGCCTAGGGACCTGTTATTGATCTGAGCAAGAAGGATGGGAAGGAAGGGGGTAGAGGAGGGTTATCCTCCTTTCAGCTGGGGCAGGGGCGTTCTTTTCAAAGTCACATTATCTGCTAGTAACAACAAAACCTAACCCCGTGACATGCTGCTCTATACAGGATTGCACTTGTTGAGAACTAAAAGCATTAGAGAAAAAAAAAAAAAACCACTGGCAACGTCGCGCAGCAAACTTCATTGAGGGCCCACGAGACTCAACAGATGGGTCTCGAGACTCCCTCATTAGGAAACGTGCCCGTCCCTTTGCATCTGCTGCCCCTCTCCGCTCCGTGCCACGCACTCATTAGCATTGCAGGCTCACAGATTCCTTAGCACGTGCTTCCAATAAATATTGGAGAGAAAGGAGGGGACGGAAGCCACTGCTTGGAGCAGCAAGATGAGGGGTCACCCACTAGGCTGGGAAATCCTTACACGCACACACACACACACACACACACACACACACACACACACACACACACACACACACACACACACACACACACACACACACACTGCCCTGCAGCCCCAGAGAGGAGAGGACAATAAAAGGCAGCCAACCACAAATGTGCAGTTAAAGGGACAGGTGTGGAATTGCTTCTATTCAAGTTGTGGCAGATCCTCATTCGTTCCTCTCTGCCACAGTAAATAAAAATCATCATTATAGATAAGAAAAAGCCCAACAGTTCAGGGCAACACACAGATTGTGGATCTGCGAGAAATCTGCGGCCCCTTTCAGACATAAAGCTGGAGCACACTGGGTAATGCCATTACCTTCAAAGAAATTAATTGGTTTTAAGGGTTCAGTTCTACAGCCAGGCTCTTTTTCTTTCAGATCTTCACCAAGCTGTCTTGCTGCCACAGTGCCACAAATCAGGGATGTCCTTCACCACACTTGGAGTGGTCCATGGCTCAGGGCTGAGATCAGGAGCAATTGAAGAGAAAATCGTCTTCTGTGTGTTTTGTGAGACAAAACAACTGTCAGGGAGGCAGGAATGTGAAACCTTCCAGGTACTGTGGAAAGAGCAAAGACAAACCTTTAACCATAGGAGCAGGCTGACAGGGAGCTGTATCATGCTCAGACTCCGAAGAATAAGGCCCTTTATTTGCCACCTTTCCATGATGCCCCTAGACTGTTCTTATTCCAGTCCTTCTCACATGCTCTATTTTCCACCACCCTGCTGGAAAGGAAGGCATTTCGACCACAGCTAACTCCAGAGTGGGACTGGGAGAGTCTCAAGTGATTGAACTGTGGGAGTTGATACGACTCTTGTTCAAAATGCAGAGTTTTCAACACCAAAACTCCCAAATCAGTACAGGCTCAGATTCTTCCAAATGCTGCTGGCTCTAACACCCAGTCCTGTCAGATCTCTCACTGCATGATCAGTGACAGAAAAGTCCTCAATGCATACCTGCATGCCAGGGGCACTGTTGTGACATGCAGAATGGTCAAGAGGCTTTTTTCATTCTTGTGTAAAGGACGAACACAGAGAAAGCCACTTTTATTTCCTTTAGGACCTTGTCTTTATCTGTACCACCAACGATGCCAGCCACCCTCAGTGCTTTATCTAAAAACATATTCTGATACAAAAGGTTCCTTCCACCAGGGAGTTGGCAGTGCCAAGGGACCAGGTGAAAACAGGCCACTGTGCACCTACCTAACTCCCTGGAGAAAGGTTTTCCCTTGTAGATCAGCAGCATCACTCCCAAGCACTCAACTCTGGGGCCCAACTCACTGGCCACTCCAGCAAGTTACTTAAACATATCCGTATCCGAAAGTTTTTTGTTCCTTGATTTGGGCACATGTATATTTTGGGCTGAATCTGGATTTTAGCAATCTTAATGTCTCTAAAAGTTTCTTCAGGCCAAATGAAGCAACTCCCTTTATATCCCCCATGCAGGAATAAGTAAAGTCAAGGCCCAGAATATTAGATCAGCCGTGGAATTATGGCAGGAAAAGGCAAGAAGTCACTGTATTAATGTATCAAATTTAAATCTGCTAATCACAGGACTCTTCTTTTTAGTCATTTTCTTAGCTAAATGATGCCCCTGTATACACCAGTCTTGCACCCTCAGGATAACTTGTAATTGAGAATGTATTGAACACATACTCTCACATGCAATTGACAATGAAAACAATCTGCATGAGAAGAGAAATTCAGGCATTTTGATGCTGTCATAACAGGAAAATGGAACTTGGTCTGAGCACTTCCTCAACAAAAATTGGCTCAAAGAAGCACCTTTGCAGAAAGCTGTGAGGAAAACCCTACTGGAAACTTGGAGCTCTCTTAAAAACACCCATTGTTCATTAGAGATAGGGCTCAGCCCAGGTTTCAGTGCAGCCTCTTCAACAAGAATAGCCAAGGTTGCTGCTTATCAAATGAAAGTGTCATCTTGTCTGTGACAGACGTGCCAGCACTGCTCAGTGTCACAGTCTTTGCACCTACGGGAACCTACTCCACCTTGATAAGCCGTACCCCTACCCAGATCTAAAACCGTAGTCTCAACTCTTCCCTGTTTTTAGAAAGCAGGGATTTGAGATCAAATCACTGGTGCACAGGAATCCCACCCCTGGGGAGGATAAGAGAAGGACAAAGCAGTTGGGTTCACAGGTTAATGTGGAGGCATCTGATCCTTGAAGGGTTAACAGAGAAACAACCAGAGAGCAGGTTTTATGTGCATATAAATAAAGGAAACTGAAGGAGAAACAGCACTATTCTCTGGAATGGAGTAAGGTCTCAATTTTAAGCTGTGACAGAAAGCAATAATGTTATGGATTCACTTAATTACAGCTGGATAAAACTTAAAGGCTCTACAATAGACGTATTTTTTGGTTCTACAGCTTTAACTCTTTCAGGGAGTTACTGGCTCTCACTGCAGTAATTTCTGAGTACCCCAGAATCTCTTTTTTTTTTTTTTTAATTGTTCTCAGAGCATCCTCTGAAATAGATTTAGTGCCTCACTTTCATTCTGGGGAATGAAACTTTTCCAACATACAGAAAAACTAAGGTGGGAATTTCAAAGTGACAAAATGCACATACACAGCAAACACAGCGCAGCTTTGAAATTTTAGTTCTCTCGAGCAACACACTCCAGGGAAAGGGGAAAGTAAGGGCTTGTGGCAGCAAACTGCATTTGGGGCTCAGGTTACTAGAGCATCTTCTGCTACAAAATCTTTGGTCACATTTGGAAAGCTTGCCTGAATACACACAGCTTTAAGAAATTGCCTGACTGGGAAGAACTGAAGCTTTCATGGAAGCAGGAATGCACTGTTCAGCGCTGGGTAAACTGTACTCTTTCTCCTAACTTCTGCCACTTGCTCAACTTTCTCATCAGTGGTAGTTTTCTCCCCTGCTCCATTTGTGAAATAGTCTAATGCTGGGTGTGGCTTCCCCACAAAACGGCTTCCTAATTAGTTTCTAAACATTAAATGATTACGGAAGCGCAATTCCCATTCCACTCAGGTGATGAAAAGCTTTACAGGAGTTCAGTCTCACTTTGTAATTAGAGAAATTAGCTTTCTAAGTTTAGATCACTCAACTGTGCAAATGGGTTCATCTGCTGGAATGTGTTGCTCCGAAATGTGTGTCAGCCAAGCAGCACGGCGCGGTCCCTATCTCTGCTCCGCGACACTCGCCCAAGTGGGGAGGTCACTTGCAGAACAGCAAGAGGAAAATAAAGTGTTGTGGGTGTATTATAGGAAAGGCCTTATCTGAAAGCTCACTCATCCGTGATTGACTGTGGCGATGTCCTTCTCCTTGCAACAGGGAAGCTTAACTCCTAGATAAAGGATTATCCGAGTGGATGAAATTTCACTCTTCTACTCAGTTTGTCCAGACTTATATCTAAAACTGCAGCAAATTAATTTTATTGGCTAATTTCAAGGAGCAAAACTACTTGTATAAAAATCTGGAGGAACAAAGGGCTCCTTCTGCCTCTTCATTTGTTGTGAAAAGAGGTCACTGAGCTTTATGAATTCTTTATGACTACAGATTCCACATGTCAACAGATTCTTTTCTGGTAGTCCTTTAAGTGGTTTATGGAAGGCTGATGCAGGATCAGACCCCTATGATTGTGCAACTGTCTTGATCTGCATTACAATAGTAAACAAAAGTTTTGTCACCGTCTTGAAAAGGAGATTCATCGGGTCCCTGAACGAAGAAATTTTCCAGGGGCGCCATTCCAAGCTTACCTTCAGGTATCGCAAATCTAAGGAAATCCTGTGGGATTGTTCACAGCCATGGCTCAATGAGTCACTGAGCTTTAAAAGGAAATTACAACTTTCCTCACACAAAGAATTGACTTCACGACACCTGACCCTCATAAGCCAGGCACTCCCTCCAAAGGCTGTGATCCTCGGCCCACCGAAGTCCTGGGCAACCTCCCAGTGGCCTCAATGAACAGCTCTATATTAGGGAACTGATTCAGGCCCAAAGAGAAGCACTGCCTGTAATGCTGGACTTTGGCACACTCGATGTCTGTAACGGCTTCTAATGTGGATGTGATCTAATTATGTCGGAATAGGAAGATTAGCAGGAAGTAACTTTACGCAATGTAAAAAGCCCAGTGCCAGATGCTGAAAAGTTCTTCACCAGCCACAGAGGAAGGCACGTTGGCTCCACACCTCATGAGACGTGCAGGCAGAGCCTTGCAGCAGGGATTTTATGTGCACCAGTCTCAGGCTGCTCAAAGCAACTGCAGTTCAGTACCCTGTGCACACGCAGCAATTTGCACGTTGCTGTATCCGCAGTGAAAGCAGCATCTTGAAAAGATGCTCAGGCTGCAGGCAACATGCTCAGCTGGCTTTCAGGGCCACTGTGCAGTGGCTCAAGATCTGGCCTTGACAGCCCAGTGAGAAAAGGCAAGAGATAGGACTTGAAGGGTGAAATTCTGGACTAAGTAAGTTTAGGGGATTTTACTGCTGTCTTCTATGAGGTCAAAATTTCTTTCAGAGCTGCAACGGAGAGGGTTTGCAATGCGCTTCTGCACACGACTCATGCTCTGCCTTGCTTTACCTATCACTAATACTCTCCATCTCAAGACACTGGGAGACTTAATTCATTAATGCTTGCAAAGCATTTTAAGTTGTTGGACAAGTAATTCTGTTTGAGGGCAGCTACACTGCTGAGTCACAAGCACTGTGGGAAACAGAACTCTGGATTTCCTAAGCACTGGAGTCCAACAGGTGGAGTAACCTTCTACAAAAGGACCAACTCCAGACCTGCCCTAAAGGTACGGAGCACAGCAGCAAGCAGCAGGGTATTTAAAGGCCCAGAGGAGCAGATGGGTGGCACTTGGGAATGAGTATCATTTAACAAGGCTGTGGAAGCTAACCAACACTCAATGGAAAAAAAAAAAAAAAGAAGAGAGGGACTGGTATCACCAAACTGCAGCCGTGTTGTGGTTTAAACACCATGAAGGTTTACCAGCCTTCGAAAAGTTAATGACTCCGATAAGGTACAACCAATGCTGCTGGAACCTGGGGCTGAGCAAGGCTGGAAGGAGTATTCGGCAACTGCGCACCTCACAGGCATGCGAAAATCGCTGGTGTGTAATCTAAGCCATGAACTCACAAATGGAAACTGATGTGCAGGAGTCTGGTGGAAGTCTCAGCACAGTTCTAAGGTGAGGGGGACAAATATCACCAGCTTCCCAGCCTGGGGCTCTCTGGAACGGGACAGACCTCACCATAGCCAAGAACAGGCATGCACTTTGCTTTTGCCATAGGAAATGAAAACAAAGGATATAAAATTAGGTCAGAAATCTTGTTTTCCTCTGTACCACTGACTGGTGTATAAAATAGACGTTCACACATCTACTCTGTTAGATCAGGGTGGAATAGATCAGGACATAAGAATAGCTGTTCTGGGTCAGACCAAACGTCATGTAGGCCAAGTTCCTGTCGCCAGTGCCTCAGGAAGAAAGGGACAGCAATGCAGCGAGTTCCCAGCACAATCACCCAACTTCTAGACCCGCAGCCCAAGGACTTCCCAAACCAGAGACAAAGTTAGGGGTGGGGTTTTTTGGGTTTTCTTTTTTTGTTCAATGCCCTTTGATGTGTGGCTCTTCCTCTGGGAACCAGTCTGAACTCTTTTTGCTACTGTGCAAACTTTTGGGTTTCTCAGTAACCTATGACAGGGAGTCTCTTAAGTAAACACCTGTCTGTGTGGCTCTGGACCTTGCTCCGGAAAGGATGTGTAGCAGAACAACCCCAGCACCCACTTGAAAACTGGGATGCGCCTCTCCAGCGGAGGAACAGGGTCCCTGATGGTCTCAGCACTTGACCAGGACTGTGATACCGGGACTGATCAGCTGAGGGATCTTTCCTCCCACTTGAAGCGCGGGAGGCCCGAGGCGGCGCGACCTCGTGTTGAAGCGGGCACAACGAGTCACACGGTGGCGACTGCCACCTCCCCGCTTCCCTCAGGAGAGCCGCTGGCCGGGGCTCCCGCAGAGTCCCGGGCCGGCCGTGCCTCCCGTCCCCTGAGGGCGCGACCCGCTCCCGGCAGCGCCCCCACCCCAGGTACTGAGGGGCGCGAACGGCGAGCGGCCGCCGCCGGCCAGCGGCAGGGGGAAGGTTTCACACCGGAAAAAATTGTCCCGCTACAGGCTTCGTTCCTTTCACCAGCGCCGAGGAGGCGAGGAGGAATAGCCTGTGGCTCCAGGGCGGGCAGGACCCGCGCGTCCCCTCAGCGAGCGGCGGGGCGGGAAAAGCCCTCAGCCGGGAGCGCCGCTGAGGGAGCGCGGGAGCCTCCGAGGGAGCGCCGGGGCCGCCTCGGCGCGGCTCCTCCTGCTCCAGGTAGCGCTGGAAGCACCTGCGGAGCGGCGCTTCGCGAGGGACGGACCCTCGGAGCGGCCAGGGCACGCCGCCTCCTCTCAGGCGGGAGCTGCCGACCCGCAGCTCACTCCATCCCGGCGGCCGCCGGCCGCCGCCGCCGCCTCCTCCTCCTGCCGGTACCTGCCTTCCCCTGCCCGTGCCATTCCCCTCCTCTGCTCCCTCCTCCTGCTGTCCCCCTCATGCATATGGATGGGCGCATGCGCCTGCCGCCCTGGGCTAGATGAAGCGGAGCGGCGGCGGCGCTCCCAGACGGGCGGGCGGCTGCGGGGCGGTGCGTGTGCTGCATGTGCGTGTGTGTGTGAGTGAGTGAGTGAATGTGTGTGCGCGTGTGTGTGTCTCGGGGGGGCGAGGGGCTCCGCCGCAAGAAATAAAAGGATTGGGACAATAATCGCCATAATAAAACAAAACAAAACAAAAAAAAAAAAAGGAGAGAGAGACAGAAAAGAAAAGGGAAAGAAAAGAGGGGAGGCGAGAGAATAAGGCGGATAAAAGGAGGCCGGGCTGCTTTGCATTGAAGAGCGGGGCGCTATTGAAAGCGCTTGAAAAGCGGCGTTGTCCGGCGCGGGTACGCCGCGGTATATTAGAGCGGGGCGGCGGCGGCGGCAGCGGCAGCAGCGGCGGCGGCGCCTCCTCCTCCTCCTCCTCCTCCTCCTCCTCCTTCTTCTCCTCCTCCTCCCTCCTGGCCCTCCCCGTCCCGTCCCGACCCGGAGCGAGCGGCGGCGGC
>VYZQ01041212.1:0-10571 GCA_013400655.1 Mystacornis crossleyi | reverse complement strand
ACTCAGCATGATGGAGACCATGGCAGGAAGGTTGGAATTAGATGAATTTTAATGTCTCTTCCAACCCAAATTATTATATGGTAACACAGAAAGATAGAACACTATGAGCCAAATGTCTGCTAGAGATCCTAGAAGAAAGTGATCAGTTGGAAGACAGCTATACCAAACATTTACATGAAAATATTACAGAAAGCAACACTGACTTTCACAGAATGTACTGAATATGCAGTTGTCATTAAGGTGTGAGACATAAACCTCTGTAACAATGAAATTCTCCAAAGGTCTTTTATCTGGTGCCTACCCCTTTTATTGATCTCATACAACTGCAGATCCCTCTGTCAACCAAATAACACTGTGGTGTCTTTATGTTCATATATTTCCCCTGTCCTTGTCCTTTCACTCGCAGTAGGCTATGCAGGAAGACCTGAAAGAGATGTAACAAAAAGTCTTCTACTACCCTGAGCCTTCTGCATCACCTCCAGCAACCCACAGAGCAGAGCAGCAACGATATCAGGAATGCTTTTCTACAAAACTCACAGAACTCTAAATGCATATTCACACAAAGGTCAATTAGAAGCTTTTATTACTTTGCATAAATGAAAACACAGAGATATTAGCTAACCCCACATTAAGCAGGGTTCAAAATGGCCAACAGGAACAAGATGGCATCCTGTCTTTGTGTTCAGGATGGAGTCTGTCTATAGTTTACAGTGTACAGCCGTGTAGTTTGTAGTACATACATTTCTAATTCCAGAGTGATGCTAAAAAAAAACAAAAAACCCCTGCTTTTGTTCTTCTGTCTTTAGTTCAAACATCTTTACTGCTTTTTTTTTCTTCCAGGCTGATAGAGATATTAAAGGAAGTAATCAATATGCTAAATAATACCCTCTGGTATCTCAGAAAAAGAGGTGCAACATTTCATTATGTCTAATCATATGGAGTGAACAGCAAACTGACAAACTCTCTGGGGTTGTCACAAATCTTTACACCTACACTGCACAGGAATTCAAATATTGTAGCTTTTTTAAAGTGAATTGTTAAATTAAATAAATTTCATTGTCTTTCTCATAATCTTCAATGAAACTATAAGTCAATTGTCAAGTTTTGATGGACATTTACTGTTTAACAATTAGTTCTTAATTATTTCTTAGGTGGCAAAATCATCATAATTATTATTAAAAACTGATGATGATGATGATTATTATTATTACATAGCCATAAGTATTTTTGTTTATTATTTCTGTAGTACCTATAACTAGACTTGCTTAAAAGCAAGAACATTATTTTATACACAGAGTTAAGGTTTGGAATGTCTTTTCATTTTGCATCAGGAAAAAGAACATATACAAACACCACCAACAACACTACCACTGTAAATAAAAAACAACCAGACAAAAAAACCCCTACAGAAAAAATACATGAGAGAAATGCAAAAAGAGTCCAAAATGACAAAAGGACTTAGGAATTAATACATACCCAAGCAAGCAGCTGGACTACTACTAGTGTTCCTTACTGTGTGAGACAGCTTCCCATCTAATTCCTGAAATGCATCCTTTCCCTTTCTTTTTCCTACATTGCCACAAACAGGAAAAAAGTTGTGAAAACAGAAATTATGACATAAGTTTATAATTGGAAAAAAATACAATTGGAAAAATGATGCTGCTTTCTACTGCTGCTACCTCTTCTGAAGAGAGTTTCAATACATTGATTATCCAACCAGCTGGGAAGAATATTGGTGATGTTTGGTTAGTCAAAGACTTACGTAAACCCATTTGAATGACCAGCAGGAATACATGGGTGAATGGACTACCTTAGAGGTCTTTCATGCAAGCTCTTAAACAGCTGAACAGCACATGCAGTCTCTTAGCCATTACTGGGCCCAGGAATAACTTATAAACTGTATCCATGCATACTCTGTTATGTAACACAGATACTGTTCCTCTGTCAAATATGTGGAATGATGGAAAGAGATGTCAAAAGACTGGGCAAAAGGAACAGAGGGAGAAGAAAACAAAAACCTTAGGATATGTTGCTATTAGAATTTAGTTTGGCCCTTGAGTAAAAGATCTATACACCAAAACAGATGGTGTTGACGATCCAATATTCAACATCCGCTTTTCAAAAGGCTTCTTCAGATTAGCTGTTGTCTGGTCCAAAAAGATGAATGTTCATTAATGCCAGGAATGCATTAGGTGTTCTCCTGGGATGCACTATCTTGTTTAGTGTTATCTAGAGGAATCTAGTTTGTGAGCTCCAAGCCTGCACTGTGATGCAATCTGAAATCCAATGGCTGAGAACAATAAGTAGATTTATTTTTCACTCTTAATCTAAACAAGCTGTAGGCACACCCCTAGGCACTAGGAATTACTTCTTCATTTCTCTGGTTTTTGTCCAGTATTTGTAGGCTGTATATAAACAGTGCAGTGATTGTCAATGAGTATTTAGGATATTAGTAGTGACTAACAGAAATATTTTAATTCAAGGTTAATCCATTAAGAATTAGTTTAGTAATTGATTTTTCATCCTATGACTAAGAACCTTGTAAGTGATAGCACTTCTTGCTTCAAAGAACCAGCTTGTGAAAGAGTGTCTGAAATGTTCCTTGAGCATCATTACCGTTTGTTTCCTCATGATGCATGGAGAAATGTGAAGGATGTGTCCGTGTCCTCTAAATTTGCTGCATTTTTTCAGTGTGGCCGTTTCCTCCCAGACAGACTAACTTTTGCTGACTAGGTCTAAAATTCACAAAACATGGTCAGCTTGTTGAAGTTATCTGAAATGATCTGAGGAGTGTTCAACCCTAAATTTCTTGAAATACTATAACAGTTCAGAAAGAACTGAGTGTGGTGAGAACTGGCGACCAACCTTATTTTATAGTTGCAGAAACATGATTTTATTTTACCTTATTGATAGAAAACAAATTTATGTCAACATGTTTGAAACTTTCACTGAATTGCCCCTGACGTGAGTGTCAGAGGACAGTGTTTTGGGACTGTAACTCCTTGCAATATTTTGCAAGAGGAGTGATAGAAAACTCCAAGAGGATCTTTAAGTTCCTGTTAAGCACAGGATTCACTAACAACCCCAGAGAATTAGAAGATGAACAGTGAGTGCTTCTCAAGTGTTTTCTGTGAAAAAGATTTTTCACTTAACAACATGAGAGTATGCAGCTTCAGAAATTTTTACAAAACAATACTGAAAGCTGGTTAAAGCTGGCTAATGAAGAGATTTTAAAATAAACAATGTGATCTTTTTTAATGTTCAAAAGATCTTTCTGATTTAATAAGATGAAAATCACCACTAACAGAGAATATACTCCCATGAGCACTTTTCTGTACAATAAAAAAGGGAGCATTATTCACATATTAACAGGGCAGAAATATGTCCGGAGTAGTGACTTCTCTATAAGCAAAATGAGAAGATAGAAGCAGATAGATCATATTTAAATGTATTCTTTAGTTACATTATGCCTTCTGCATTTAAAAGGTTGAGTTGTACAAAATAATGAAGTCACCAAAGCATCACCTGAGATTTGAGCCTTAACAAATGCAATGTATCAAGAGTTTGAATTAGCTCTGTGCAGGAAAATGATCTTTTCCCAAACAAAAAAATCATTCGAAGAGATTGCAATCTGATGTTTTCTAAATTTACTCATTTTTGGTATTAAAATGATCTTGGAAGTTTAATTGAGAAATATGTTTTCAAAACACCATGCTAGACCATTCTGATTAATCCATCCCATTCAATGTTTAGGAAAGTCTTCTCCTTGCAAAGATAATGGAATGAGAAAATGAGGAATTTTTCTCAGGAACTTGACAAAATGTAGAAGGAAATGGAAATAATCTAAAAGAATGTGGAAAAATGAGTCAAGGAGAGTGTTTGATTTCTAGCCTGAAAACATTTATACTCATTATTCAATATTTCAGTTTAAGAAATACAGTTCTCTATCCAAGATGCATATAAGCAAAATATGACACAGACAATAGCTTACAGCTATTTTCAGTACAGAATACTGTATTCAAAAAAGTAAGATAACTCTTTTAATGTATCCACAGTGATCTGCTCTTTTACCACATCAGAATGGAAGATGGATTTTTCCCAAGAGAGACACATATAGCCAATAACATTTTCAGGAGTGAATCTGGCAGAATGGGGAATACAAAGGATCGGTAGGAAAAAAGGAAAACAGAGGATAGTATGCTGAGGTTGCAAATGGATTGTACATGAAGACTTTTGATAGCCATATTTCATATTCTCCCTTCTCTGAACTTTGTCAGGCAGATGTGGGTTCCTAAATTTGCCTCCCAGTTTCAGTCTCCAGCACCAGCTCTACACACTCATTAAGGATATTAACTTAATGAGATTAGTATAAGCAAAACTATGCATATTAAGTTAAATATACTTGAAATAACTGTAAAAAAAATTAACTTGGTATAAGAATTGCTCTGGATGTATCAGTGCGATAGGCGTAAATTGAGAAGAGTAGCACCACCAAATAGGACTTTTTTCTTTTTTAATTCTAGGTTAACTGCTTTTTCTTTAACACTGCAGTTTCCAAATGAATATAACACTGAGGTCCTGGACCCAGAGACACAAACGTTTTTGTCTTGCAAAGATGTCCAAGATCACTCACAGAGAGGATCTAATTACTGAGATATATCTAGTAGTACCTGGTAGTACACACTTTCAGCACTGGTTATACAAAATTAGCAATCTGCATACATATTGTTGACAAGATATGTGTCTTCAGTTTCAGTTTTTAAAGGAATTTAAAATTCCTGTGAAATAAAAATAAGGAATCATTTCTATGTAGTCACACAGAGGTAAGTAGTGCTAACACTCACTTGAATAGTTTCTTTTTTTGTAATAGTTTTCATGAACAGTACAATACTCACATACACAGTTACAGCTTTCCTTTTCACACATGGTGTTATAAATCAACTTTCATTCAATATTAAGAGTAACTTGAATAAACATTAACAGATACTCAAAAATTGTTTTGATTATTGTGTATCAGATGATAGCTGGAAAACAAAAGATCCAGAGGATGGAGATACACTGAATTCTGCACCTGGAACGAGGCAGCCCTGGTAGTGTGCATAGCCTGGGGAATGAAAGGCTGGAGAGCAGTGACATGGAAAGGGATCTGGAGATCCTGGTCAATGCAAGGTTGAACAGGAGTCAGCAGTGCCCCGGCAGCCAGGAGGGCCCACCCTGTCCTGGGGGGCATCAGGCACAGCATCACCAGCCGGGCAAGGGAGGGGATTGTCCCACTCTGCTCTGCACTGGGGTGGCCTCACCTTGAGTCCTGGGTACAGTTTTGGGTGCCACAATATAGAAGACATTAAGTTATTAGAGAGCATCCAAAGGAGGGCAACAAGGATGGTGAAGAAAGGGAAGCCCTATGAGCAACAGCTGAAGTTACTTGGTCTGTTCAGCCTGGACAAGAGGAGACTGAGGGAAGACCTCATGGCAGCCTTCAACATCCTCACAAGGAGGAGCAGGTACCGATCTCTTCACACTTGTGACCAGTGACAGGACTAGAGCAAATGGCATGATGCAGAATCAGGGAAGGTTTAGGCTGGATATCAGGGAAAGGTTTTAACACTTTGGTACCCACCCTTTGGTGGCTGGGCACTGGAACAGGCTTCCCAGAGAAGTGATCACAGCACCAAGACTACCTGAGTTCAAGAAGTGTTTGGACAGTAATCTCTGGCAGATGATGTGAGTCTTGGGCAATTCTGTGCAGGGCCAGGAGATACACTCAATGATTCTGACTGGTCCCTTCCAACTCAGCATATTCTATGATTCTGTGGTTCTGCATGGACCATTTCTTAAGCTCTTATTTTTATATTTAACCAAGAAAAGGTCGTGAATCAGCTATTTCAAATCTTTTCAGAACTCCTGATAAGTTCATCAAGGAAAAACTTGTAGGGACAGTAAGATCTTCATTACAAGAAGCCTGTATTATCTCATTTATATTTGTTAGGTAGCAACATCTAATATATAATATTAATGCAGTGTGGGTGGTCGGTGGAGAGGCTGCTGCGTTGTCCCAAATGCGTTCCTAGCACGGAATCACTCTGGTGGTGCTGCTTGGCACACTAGAAGGCTGAGTTTCACACCTGTGCCGATGTAGGCACAAAAGCACACGCTCACACTAAGCTGAATAGCTCATGCATCACCAGAGGCAAAGGGTCAGGAGGTGGCACTTCGTGTAGAGTTACGCAGGGTTTATTGCCAAACCCCAACTAAGGTGTCCATGGACGAAAAGAGGCCGACCTGAGGGCTGTGAAAAACTTATTTAGGGGTACAGAAAGGATCGGGCAGAGCACCAGTAACCAATGGTCTGGGGCACAGGGGCGGAAAGAAAGCGGGGTAATACAGCAACAACCAATGGGGGCTGGATTACAACCTTTTAAGGTGTAAGAGGGGCATTTGGCCAACGGGCCAGCCAAGCCGACTGAACTGCATAGAACCACAAGCCCTGATAGGGGAGGCTTTTCTCACCCTGAGTCAGGGGGTGATTTTAAACTGTGGAGCTGGCCCACCCACGGGCCTCTCCTGTTCCAGGGCTCTTTGGCCCCTCGGCTTCCACCCCTGCTGGCTCAGCTGTCACAACATAATATGTCTGCTTCTATCTGGTAGATAACTAAGCAAAGTAAAGTTTAATTAAAATTACTTTTATCAATAAGTTTACTATTTATATTGTTAATAATTTCTTCAGTACTATTTGGCAGAGACTTTCATTTAGGATACAATGCCTATATTATTAAAAAGACTAGAAATCTCTGTATTAAATAATTTATTTGCTTTTATTCAGGCTATTTTATATTGTATTTTTTTAATTGCTATTTGTGTGCTAATTTTAATTAACATAGGAAACTAATTTGGTAGGAATGCATAAGGATTTTTCCAAGGTCATTTTTGTTCAACAGATATAGATTTAATATGAACAAACTTACCTTGAACTTGAGTGGGAGTGGTGAAAGCAGAAATTTTGTTTTCGAAGGCTTATTTCTCTGTTGTTTATTTTTGTTATTTAATAGCAATAGTCACTGCAAAGGTTGCTGTCATGAGCAAAGTGAATTTGATTCAGCTGCTGCTAATCTTGTACAAACACAAACCTGCTAATTGAAAAGCTAATTATGATGATGGAGTGATGAGAAGCACATTGGGCAGGATGACATAAAACCCATGAAACATCTATTATAAACCAGCTGGTATCCTTTGAAGCTAGAAGTATTATAGATTGCTTTCTTGTGTTAAAGCAGGGATATTAATGTTATGCCTTGCACAGTTAGACATTTTTTAAAGGCTGGAACTCTCAATAACCACAGACTTTAAGCAGTCAGAATACTTCATTATAATAATATGTACATCAGTTCTATCAATGTTGACTTTAATGGAAATGTTTAATAAACAGGAAAATGGGAGGCATATGAAGTGCTGATAAATAGTCCATAATAATAATGTATAGGTCAGTTCTATCAGTGTTGACTTCAATGGAAATGTTGAATAAACAGGAAAATGGGAGGCATATGAACGACTGATAAATATGAAAAATGAGAAGTCATCAAGCAAGAACCTATTTTTGCTTCAGTCATTTAATTTTTGGCAAGACTGATTTGTATTTGGACATTATTGAAGAGGAAAGTCAGATGAACAAGCATTTGAATCCTTCTCTATTCATATGTTTAAGAAAGTTCTTACTAGGTTACAGTGGAAGTTTGAGCCAAAGAATCACCAAGCAGCAAATTTTCATACTTGGTGTGGTAAATATTGGACCAAACTTTTCCCCACAACATGCCACCAAACTGTCTAACTCCATAGTACCATAAATAAGAGAAAGAGTAGAAATGGAGATCAGGTTTTTTTTTATTTTAGTATTTTACAGACAGTAAAAGAGGATTAATAATTCAGATGTTATAAATAAACCACTTTAAATATGTATTTTATTATAGTTCAATTGATTAAAAAAATCTTTAACTCTGATATTAGAGTTTAAAAAATAAAAAGTTAAAAAAAATAAAGCTGCAAGAAGTAGCCATGTCAGAGATTAACTTTTAGATATAAAATATGAACTGGAGAGTGAGTAATACTGCTTGGCATATCTCTGCTGAATTTTCACCTGAAAGTTCTTTGTACAAAAAAACTCTTGTTAAATCTTTTAACGACATCAAAAAGGTCTTTCTTTTTGAAAGGCCAGCAAGGTTACTTACACATACTCTGCCACAAGAAGAAATATATGACTATTGTGAATATTCTCATAAAGCCACAAATATTCTTCATTTTCAATATATTCTAAGCATTTTTATTGGAAAAAAATTGCCTGATGAATTTGACATGAAAATATTTGCCAGAAATAATTTTAATGTCATACAAAAAAATTGTGACTAATTAACATCTGGACATTAAAATGCAATTTTAGTTGGGAAATTTAGTTGGGAAAAGATTGTAGACTGAAAACTAAGGTGCATCACATTTTCCTATGCAGATACAGATCTCACTTAAATCAGCACAACCTGGTTGTGGTTACAAAGTGACTACTAGGAACAAGCTGAATGGAAATAAGAAATATGTAACAGAAAGCATAAGCTAAACAAGAATCACACCTGAAATTCAGTGCCTTCTTTAGTTTTATACCATTTTCTATTGATTTATTTGTATTAATATCTATTAGTGTACCAGAACTATGAGTTATGGTGTCAGAGAACATATATCTGAGTGCATTTCCAACTTCTTCAATTCCTTTCTTCATCTCTGTGATTTTATATTTAAGGTTCAAAATATGTATTTCCAAATCACCATGTGAACAATCCTGTACATTACTATCCATGAAATATATTTTATAAAAGTTGTGTGAATAGGCACTCACTTCTATCCACAGATTTTTGTGAGAAGGAACTCAAATTCAGATTGAGAGCTTGAATTCTTCCAATCTGCTTGACATGGCTTTCACTCATTATCCTGGTTTGGAGGAGTTAGCTCCGATCATGTATGTCAGAATCACCGAGAATTGTCTCCCTCACCCAGTTTCCATATAGATAGAAGGTTTCCAAGAACGAAGGAAAACTCCAGGGCTGACAGATAATTTCCTACATCTGTTTTGTGCACATATAGAAAATATTTTTAAGACAATTGTGCTAAACCTGATCAGACCTACAAACTAACTTCAGGAGCTGAAGCTGATTCTCAAGAAACTAGAAAGTTTGATGGAAAGATTTTCCTGGGAATAATTCACTTGGTCTTTTTGAAAGAACCAATGTCCTTAATTTATGTATCAAAAAAAAATTAACAATTTTAATTACTTGTATCATATTTTGCTTCCCTGACTTCTCTGTGAATGTTTGACAGAGGTACAGAGCAAAGAAAATACATCATGGATGTACATTTGTGGAAGAAATCAAATATTAACTTGCTGATAAGAGATCATGACCATCCCATTTTTTAAGGAAGACTCTTTTTAGCATATCAAATTTTGTGAAATTACATGGGCCATACAGATATATTTAAAGCTAGACCTCTTGATCAGACTTTTTCCAAGTAAATCTGTTGCTCTGTCCTTGATGCAGGAACAAGAGTGCCAGAGTCTAATGAAATTTGATTGAACTTTGATTAAGATAATTGCACAGGGCTTTGAAATGCTAGCCTTGATAGAACAACTGGATCTATTATCTTCAGCAGTATCTAGGCTAGTAAATATTCGTCCAAAGTAACTCCAAATCAAAAAGCAGAAAAGCAAAACTAGTCTCATCCTCTGGGGAATAAAAAGTTCAATGAAGCAGTCTCCAAATAAAATTACTTTGAAAACATTCATTTGGTGAGAGACAGATCTGCTGAACTCAGTTCAGTGACACCATAAGAGAAGTCAAAAAGATTGGTGAGAAAATGGAATTTGTACCTTATATTTAAAAATATTCCACTATTTCTACAGAAATCACTGAATTATTAGAGCTCTGCCAATAAAGTCAGTTAGGTCACCTGATGAGTCTCCTTGCTGTGTAATAAATCTTTTAATAAATAAGTGAATTTCATCACAGGTTTGTGATATCTAGGCAAGTAATAAGGACTCTGTTGCACAGACAAAAATGCATGCCAACCAGCAAGAGCACCTTTAGGCAGAAAATAAGGAAAAGAGATTTCTAACCAGTGGCATTTTAAAATAATCTTTCAAAATAAGAGGACTGAAAAAAAGCCTGACTACTTTTACTATGTGGATTTACCAATCAGTATAAAGAAATACTGGATTATCCAAAGTCCTCCTTGTTCTACAGTTTTCATGGTTTTGTTCAGTATGTTCTCAAAAATCAAAGAAGTCAACATATTCCCAGCAGTTACTGAATAGAATTTGACTGAACCCTGTTAAAAGCTGTTACAAAATAGAAGAAAATTATTCTTTAATAGTGGCAGCTCTACAAACAGATATTTTTCCTGAAATTGCAAAGACATAAACTACAGGATGATATAAAAGGTGACCCATTATATTATAGTACTCAGGAGAATTGTCGCTTTTCCAGTGCCTTTGTACAAAATATCCAGATTTTTACAGTTACCTGTTGCAGTGGGGT
>VYZQ01041211.1:22210-36977 GCA_013400655.1 Mystacornis crossleyi | reverse complement strand
ATTGGTCAAGGTGATTTAATGGAGGTATTTTAGAATACTGTATTACTGAGTTTTGTTTTACAACTGCAAGTGTGTTTTGAGGACTGAGTTGAGGAGTTGAAGCCTCAGTATTTGAACAGAAAACTCTCTATTCCTGATACTTTCCTTTTGAAGTAATCAAGGCTTAATGTGGGGTGTTGAGGTACCTCTTCTTAGATCTGGCAAAAGTGACCCAGAGGAAATGCCATGAGTGCCATGTTTGCCCCTCAAGTACTTTTGCTCCATGCCTCACGAAATCTTAAAAAATCTCAGCAGAAGAAATAAAGAGAATTAAGGGTGATGATGGCTAACAAAAGAAGGAAGCATGAGGACTGGAGAGAGGGAATTACCTTGCAGAACTATAATAGAATAATATAAAAATAGTGAGTTGGGCGTTGTTGTTCACATTTCTGTGTGATACAAGACCATAATCCAGTTAAAAGCTAACATACACGATTGATTAAAGTGATACATTTTTATGTAACTGGTGATATACAACATATCCTCCTGAGATGGCATTAAACAAGACTGTAGTAGCACTGGGGAAGGGACTAGAAGTGTGTAACTGAGAGAATACCCCGCATTAATGCAGGAAAAAAATATATAAGCTCTAATTTCAGGGACAGTCCAGTTATAGAATGAGTAATTTATTTGGGATATATATATATATTTGTGTGTGTGTGGATACATATGTGTACACACACACACACACACACAATCATCCAAACACTTCCCCTGGTTTTCTTCCTTTGAATTTACACTATGTGGGAGTTCTGATGCTGTTTGCAGTCAGAAACTAGATGGCTTAGCTAAGGCTGCTGTTATTGTCAGATGCTGGAGTTCCTGATTTATAAGTATTTCCAGGGAAAGATTTTGACCACAGACACAGATCTTCCTCTGTACTCGGAAACCTTTTGAAAGAAGAAGATATCCAAGATGATCTTTTCTTTTGATAGCCTCACAAAATAATGAGTAAAGAAACAAAAGAGGGTTGTTTTTTTCCCCTAGGATGACCTTGTGTTTGGGAAGTGTCTTGGATTCCGTCCAGGTAGATTGTAAATGTTTTCCAGCTTCTCCCTGATATTTCTGGGAGTCCCTAATGCTCTTGCAGGTGTCCCCCTGTGCTGATTTGCCTGGTAGTGTTTCTTTGAATGAAACAGTTAGAGAGATCCACACTACAAAATGTATCCCTTGCTAATAAGCTCATTCCTGGGGTTGTCAGCTGTTGGCAAAAGATTTGTTACCACCAGAAGAGGAGGAGGAATACCTCGCATTTGGATTTATAAGGCAACCAGGGTTGTATAGGACCTGGAATATGTTCCCACAGGTACTCTGGGTCTCGAAAGAGTTAAAGAATTACTTTGATACAAATCTGCTCTGAGAAAAGGATGAGCTTGTGCTTCATTGCAACTGAAAACTTCCTTCATCCTACCATCAAATACTGTTGAGACATTTTTGGAGAGGATAGAGAATTACTGACAGGAAGCAAAAAAAGGATTGAAAAAGGTCAATGTAGAGTCAAGGACCTGGGCTATGGTTTTGCCTCCCAAAACTTCATGCTCTGATATTATTATCAAATGGCAACAAGTTCCTTTCCATGTTCTTCTCTAAAAGCAGCCCACCCCTGCTGTCCTTGTCCTCAGCAGCTTTTAAGAGCACTTAGTATATCCAGTATTTATGGGGATTAGTGTTACACCTGTGTAAACTTAGTTGACCATGAATGGGCTTCTAAATCAATGTTAAACCTCCATCTCCCAGACTCTCCTGAGATTCATTACAGCAGGAACAGAGCTCAGACCTTGCAAACCTTCCTGGGAGGTGCTTCTTTACTCTTTTTCCCTGTAGGTAAGTACAGGGATGAGACTTGCATCAGCCTTGTGGAACTGTAAATTTTTGTTTGTTTGTTTTGGTTCTGTATTTCACTTTTCCAGCCTCAAGGGTCTGCTCAGAGATACTAGAAAGTTCTGGTGCAGTATCCAACTGACTTGATACCATGCTGGACAGGTCCTCACTATTCTGTGTGGGTCCAGCTAAGCTACCTTGTCTTTGCAGACCTGCAAGCGGTTTTGGAAAGGGACGTTTTGCCATCAAATGACCTCTGGGACAGTCTGTTGTCATCCTTTCCTAGAGCTGGCTGCTACCAAACTGAGAGTTCCCATCGCTGATAGGTCCCAGTCCTGAGAAATACCGGATTTATCAACTAAATTACTCGAGTTAAATGAAATTAGGGCTCATCCCTTTGCTATCAAATCCCATTACTTTCCCTAAGATGGCTTAAGTGAGCAGGATCTACCAGGAGAGAAAGTACAGAGCTGGCAATGCAGAGAAAGGAGAGAGGGTTTAAATGAATTACTGTTATCTCTTGGGCAGAAAGGAAGGCTGCTAATGAGTTGGACATTCTGAAGGAAACTTTAATTATCCTTCTGCAGGCAGCATCCAAGTATGCCATCAGCATCAACATCTGTCAGAGGATGTTTAATGCAGACAGATGTGTGTGCAACGCTCAGTCATGATCTGGTTCTTCTGTGCTTATGCTCACACTGACCTTCATCATCTGTGTTGGGAAGTTCAGCGTTACATTTCCCTGTTCCTGGAAAGAGGACATTCCCTGCAGGAGAGGTTCCCTTGGATCTGTGCAGCCCACGGCAGTGGGAGCTGCACGTGCTCCTGGTTTTCATTTACGATGTTCTGAGGGAATGAAGGCTCATTCAGGGCAGGATCTGTGGCCTTGACCTGGTACCAGTATCCCAGGTAGAAGAGAAAATTGACATTCCCTTCCCTCTCTCCTCTGGGAAGCAGCACTATTTCTAAATTCTCCTTGTGTGCCTTTTCTATGTATTCTGAACTCATTAGGGTAAGTGTGGCTTCTCAGTGATGTAACAGTCTTAATTCATAAAAATTTGCTTGGGGCAAGGAAGGAAGGAGGAGGAGAAATTGTGATCCTTCTGCTTGGTTTTGGTTTTGATCAGATACTTTTTGACAAAGTATATGGCAGCTGACCAAGACAATGACACCGTCCTTTCCTTTTTTACAGTTTGAAGATAAATCTGATGCGGTATTTGATATTACAGAAAAATGTAAGTATTTCTGTTTATTCTCTAATGTCATAGTTTCACAAAGCATTTCTTGGAAGTCTCATTGCTGCTGAACAAGACTGTCTTGCCCTCATCCCAGCCCTTCCTGCTCATTCCCTCCTGCATTGCCTTCTCCACAAGTGCTACAAGTGAGGTGAATGGAAATTAATGTTTTTTCTTTCTTTGGTTGGTTGGTATTACTCAGTTCAGCTTCTGCTTCAGAGTGGTGAGAGGGACTGAACCATTTCTGTCAGCAATGTTTTCACAGTAATGTTGGCCCAGGAAGGCTGAGGGTATTCAAGGAATTGCAGCATCAGCCAGATGAGAACACTCAACCTTCTCCTCTGTTACACATGAAGTTGCTCGATTTTCTGACTGTTCGCTGGGTTTTTTTTCTCCCTAGGTGGTGAAATTCTGGATGCAGAGATGTCTGAGGACACTGACCACAGCTTAAGACCTGCCCTTGACAGCTTGTCCTACGGAGTACCGAATCGAGCAGGACCTGAAAATTCACTGCAGGGTGATGATCATGATTATTTTATGAGCTCTGGGGATCTTGCAGGCATACCTGTTGTTGGGAGTGACAACGAAGATGATCAGAATTTCACTCCAAAAGACACTCTTTCTTCAGCAATTCATGATGAAGATCATCTGGAAGAGGGCAAGAGAGTTCCAGATCATGAACTGGACAGTGAAAAAGAAATTCAGGTTCAGAATGCAATCCAGAAGGATCTCACTTCCCCCTTTGAGCAGGGCCCTGTATTTAAATCACTTCAAAAAGATTTTAGCGTAACACGAGATAATGGCAAAGAGACTTTTCCTGCAAAGGACAAGAATAGAGAAGGACATTTTCAAGAACGTGAAAAACGGTTGGAAAAAATCCCTAAAGATATGGATTCTAGATTGAAAAGCAATTTTCTTGACAAAGCAGGTAACTGTTGGTATCATAGACCTGGCTGCCCAGCAAAAAGGAAGAAAGAACTAGAGAGAAATCAGCAATAGGGCTAATTATTAAAAACATCACCTTGTTGAAGGGAGCAGGCAGAGCTGTGTGTAGAGGAGCATTTTGTGAAGAACCCTGAAATCCAATGAACTCTGTGTTAGGAGGAGGATTTGCAAAGGGCTTGACAGTGTTAGGGAGTTCTCATCCTCCACAGCTTGCTACAGAGCCTCAACATATCCTTTGCTGCTGTGGTTTCCTAAACCAAGCTGGGTGACAATTCAAGCTTTCTTTTGGTTTTTCTCACTGTTTTTTTTATAGACCATGGAACTTCTTAAAAAAAAAGGTGATGAAGTTTAGG
Source organism: Mystacornis crossleyi (assembly GCA_013400655.1). Lineage (NCBI taxonomy): Eukaryota > Metazoa > Chordata > Aves > Passeriformes > Timaliidae > Mystacornis > Mystacornis crossleyi. The sequence goes on along the minus strand of VYZQ01041211.1, from coordinate 32,584 downwards.
TTAAATTGATGGCCAGTAAAGAGTTTTTGAGCAAAGTACCAGTTCTTCACTAATGCCTAGGCATTTAAAGCAGTATAGATTTGGTAGCAGCATCAGGGAAAGGCTTGCTAGAAATGAGTTACTGTCTGCAGGAACTAAGCCAGAACATAGTTTGAAATCTGCTTTTCCTGGGAGACTGCTCTCCTTCTTCCTCAAATACTTGTGTCTTGGACTTCATCCAGCCAACATGGAGAAAATCAAAGAAGCCTAAAATCCCTTTCTCATTTGACAGTCACCATAATCTTGCTGCCCACACACTTAGTTTTGACTTCCCGAGCTCTGAAAGTTACAGCAGAGCAGTGAATGAAGGAGTTAAGAATAACCAAGCAGGACACATGATTTAATCTTATTCAGCAGAGGGAGGGTGAGCCAGCACGTTCACATTCGCAGCTTACAGTTCTGAGATTTAAACTTTATATCTTCAGCAACAGCATCTTAAAATCAGAGCTTCCAGGTGGTACCAATGAGAGAGAAGCAATAGAGATATTTCTTAAAATAAAGAAAAGTTACAGATGTATCTCTATCGTCAGTTAGAAATCAAGGGAAGAATGTTTCTGTACTTCAGAAAGTTGTAAATACCTACAGTTAAAAGATCAAGTAAAGTAGTCAGTAGTTGAAACCAGAATGATAAATGTTCATGGTAGCATCTAGTATCTAGGAAAATCCAAAGTTTTTAAATGATATATTCTAAAAAAGCAGAAGATGCTATTTCCTGAGAAGAGGGAAAAAGGCAAAAGATCAGAACGGCAAAGAAAACGCTGGAAGATGTTGCTCTGAAAAGTATTTCTGATTTAAATGTCAAAACAGAAGAATTCAGAACCTGCTGGGGAGTGGAAAATTCTGAATGAACAATTTGTGTTGGAAGTTTACAACTATTTTGCTGGAATGGGAAAATAATGATCCAATGGAATAATTTAAAAAAAAGTCAATTCTCTTTAGGGATTACCACCTTACTTGCAGGGAGGAGAAAGGGAGTAGTTTAATAGTGGTAAGGTGCTGTCAGACGCTGGGGTTGGGGAGCAGGATGAGACTGATAGTTTTAAAGGAAATGCATTGGAACCTGTATTCATTTCTATTTAATGTATATGTTTTCCTCAGTTCATAATCAAGTAGAAGAAACATTACGGACGCAGTTAGCGCCACAAACTCCAGAAACTAACTTCAGGGTAAGCTATAGATCTTTCAACCACTTTTGCAAGTGCAGCAATATGCTGGAATAATTCAAAATACGTATTTTGTATTTGAGTGTAAATTTGAGTGTTAAGGAAACTGATCTTCTGACTCTTAGACATCCTTGCTACTTAAACAGTACATATAATTTTGTAAAATTTTCCTGACCCTCTCTTTGGATTGAGGATTCTTTTGGTAGCCACTTTCCTGTTCAGCATGGTTGGAGTGACCGGTGAGCCGAACCTACAGCTGGATGCATCCACCTGACCTGCTGCCTTTTTTCCACATGAGCCAGGGAACAGCTGTATCCACAGGAGACACTCCCAGACAACCAACTTACAGAGCTGGGTGGCTTCTGCTTTGGCCAGAGGAGTGGAAAGCACTGGGGGTGGGATGAGAGAGGGGGCTGCAGGGAGGTTGAGGCAGCAGCTGCTGCCCAGCATTTCTCCCACCTTGGCAGGACCCAAATCTCTTGGTCTGCAACACAAACTCCCCTTGGCAGCAGCCCAACTCCTCATGGCAGATGCAGGAGGGTGAATTCTTTTTCATATTATTGTTTCAGGAGTCTAGCTACCTATTTTCTAGTAAGGAATCTATTGGACAAGAGCTGGGGAATTCCTTTGCACCAAATATTAGAATTAAGAAGGAGCCTTTGGATGACGAATATGCTAAAGCTATGGCCCCACAGCAGGGACTATTAGACAAAATTAAAGATGAACCTGGTAATTCTGAGGTAAGTTTCCCATTGCATTTCTCATTTTGGTCTGACAGCTGACCGCTTAAGCTGAACATAAATTCAGCAATTTATTTGGTTTGTTGACCGAAACTTAACTTGAAGAACATAGTTTAGTAGAAGGATTTTTCCCTCTTACACTACTATGAAACCCACCCTCCCCAACTTTTTGATGTCTTGTTACCTTGTCTCTGAAAATGTTTTCCTTTTCAGTTAGAAACAAAGCCAATTGCTCTAAAGCTTCTGTTACTAAATCTGTGGCAACATAGACACTTTAACTAGGAAATAAACTGTAAATCACATTTTCTTAAATACCTTATGAGTAGTCACAATTAGAGATATGAATCAAAGCAGTGCTATTGCTGCGACTCCCTTCTTAAAAGTTGCCTTTGCAAGCACAGTAATATGTTCTTGTTTTAAATTAACACTTAAAGGTCTTAAATAAGTATTTAAGTACTTACACATCAGTGAAGTCAAAGTTTAAGTCACTTTCTCATTCAAGACTGACAGTTTTTATAATGATACAGGTGTAGCTCAGTAATTGCAACTTGGAGAAGGTGTGACCTAAGGATTGAGCAGTGCTGGGGCCAGGATTGCTGAGCTCCAGCCTGTCTCTGTGCTGCTGGTTTGCTGTGTGACAATTCCTGTCCCTTCACTGCTCATATCTGGGTTACATGTCAGACTTTATATGTTAAAGGTGTGCAAAACTTCCAGAAGTGATCCATCCCCTTGCCCCAACACGAGAGTGTTGGTGTTCCCGTGCAGGTGTTCGTTTTTAGCATCAGTCTTTGTCCTTCTGCTAAACCTCCTCTGCTGTCTGGGCCTGTCTTTCCAGCACTTTTTCTTCTTTTCCCGTAATACTGTCTACGATTTAATGAGATAAAGAAGTAAAGTATCCGCAACTTCAGATTTTACTGTCCTTCTGATTTGTTCAGTCTCTGTGGGATTGTTTGGGTTTATTTTTCCTTGAACCTATAGAATGTCAGCCACGTGTAGATTAGTTAAATCTGTCTCTTCTTTTGTCCTCCCAAGATGGCATCTGCTGTGTGGATTTGTGTGGAATGCAAGGCGAGATGTCTGTGGTTATCAAAGATCAGATTAATAAGTAAAAATGAAGACTTGAAGAATTTAAATGTCAAATATCGTATGGTTCAAAATATTCCTTCCTGGAGTAAAATCCTGTGATTATCAACTCTGCCTGATACTGGAAAAGTAGGAGAACTGAGTTCATTTTGTTTTGCTTTAGATTGGAATTAATATGGGGGGGGATTTATGGAATTTTTTTTTTATATTTCCTTAAAGATAAGAGCATTTCTTGCTGTAACCAATAGTTGGAGCTGAAGGTTTTTGGCTTTCAGCACTGTTAACGCTGCTGTGAAACTGCTTGATCATGCACAGTTGATGTCAGGATTTGCCTCCATTTCTTTTCCTACTCTTGACTAAGGATACAATTGCAGTTAAAGTGCTTAAAAAACTGTTACGTCTGCAAATGATTAGTTTTTAAATAATAATAATAAAAATGTTGCTTGATAATCTCATCACAGCATACCCACACCCAGCTCAGAGCTTCTCTTACCTGAGATTTGATTGTTTCAGTCTGGTGGTTCACATGATCAGGGAATACCCATTGCCTGTTCTCCTGGGAAACCTGTGGAGAAATAGTTTAGTTGTCCAGTATGGGGGATTTATGGAATTTTTCAGTAGTTTTTAGAGCGCTCAGTTTGAGCATGTGCTCAGTGGAGGCTGTTGTTGGATTTTGGGAGCAGGCGGAAGCTGGGGGAGCATCTCGCTGCCACTGGGAAGGGAGAGCTTCCTTTTGCTTAGTGATTCTGAATTGGCTTCCCTGGCAGCCAGGCAGCAACTGTGAATTTAGCTCAGTCATAACATGACATCATGCCTCACTACTCCCAAACGACTGTAAGTAGGCTAAATCTTATCATCTCTGTAGTTCCAGGAGATTATGCTTTTCAGCCTATTAAGATTTACATGTGGAGTGTGCAAAGCTGCTTTCTGGCTCAGATTTCTAGGGAAAGCAGGGGCAGGAAGCGTGGTGGCAGTGTGAATAGCTGCTGGGGACCAAGCCAGTCATTTATAGCATGTCAGCTATTCCACCAGCAGCTGTCCAGGGATTTTCTCGTCCTGTACCAAATGTGAGGTGATTCCCCTCTCGCTGGAGGTGGGACTGTGTTGGGCTGGCCCTGGTGGCGCCAGCCTTGCTCTACTGCAAAGCTTCACCTTAGGCTGCTTCAAGGTCCTAACTCCTGGGTGGTACAGAACCCTCCCCAGCGAGGTCCCAGCTCTATTTCATTGCTACCCTTCATGAATGTGAAGATAAAGCTTCTTTCCCAGAACAGTGGCAAGGGCTGCAAAAACACTTCCAGGCAGAAAGTTTGAGTGGAAAGCAGAGATTTCCTTAAGCTTTGACTGAATTCTGAGGTGTCTTGGAGTGCAGCTGGAGATGGGAATGCACCAGGCAGCCCCACTTGTCCCTTTGTGCCCACTCAGGTGTGGTTTGCTGTGGAGCTCTGAGCAGGAGCTGTGTGTGGTGCTCACACAGCGACACTTGTCACCCGGCCTTCGGAGCAGGCTTAGGACACCCAGTCTTCCCTGAGGTTCAGTGCGGCATTGTGAAAGAATGGAAATCGTGTAACCTGTTATTACATGTGTGTATTTGTTCTCCTTTTCTTTTCCCTTTCTTTTAGGAGTACGGCCAACAGCCAAAATCTCAGGAAGGGGAGCTGAAAATCAGTGCTGTATTTTCAGTCAGTGGCAATCCTCTTGGTAAGGAATAGGCAAGGCTAACTTCATTTAAATCTGTAAAATGTGTCACCTTTGCAAATAGTCTTGCAGGTCATTCTGCATTTCATTCACTGTGTCTGATCCCAGTAGGAATGAAGAACTAGTTCGGTTTAGAGAGAGTGAAATTGAGATTATAAAGTAATTGTGGTTTTGAGGCATAGGAAAATTGAATGTGAAATGCATAGGAGAACTGAATGTGTTAAACAGTCTTAAGATGAAGAAGGGCAGGTTTAGATTAGGTCTCAGAAAGAAATCGTTCCCTGGGAGGGTGGGGAGGCCCTGGCGTAAGGTGCCCGGAGAAGCTGTGGCTGCCCCTGGGTCCCTGGAAGTGTCCAAGGCCAGGTTGGACAAGGCTTGGAACAACCTGGGACAGTGGGAAGTGTCCCTGCCCACAGCAGGGGGTGGAGTGGGATGAGCTTTAGTGTCCCTCCCAACCCAAACCATTCTGGGATTCCATGAAAGGGCTATTAAAAGTGCATTCTCCGTCTTCAGAGTAGTTGTAAAAATCTGCTATGCAGAAAAGCAGCACAGGGCATGTATTTGTGGAGAGTTCATCTGCTGTTTGATTCTCCTCTAGACCCTGACAACCCAAATAAAGACATGAGCCTTGTGCTTGCCCCTGCACACCAGTGTAATAGATACGTAACACTTACTCTGTGTTTTCTCTGTGTGGGTTTTTTTTTTTAGTTCCACAGCTGTCATCAGGTTTCCAGCCTGCTGTGGCATCCTCTGGCATGAGTAAAATGCTTCCCTCAGTTCCAAGCACAGCTGTTCGGGTTTCCTGTTCTGGCTGTAAAAAAATCCTGCAGAAGGGGCAAACTGCCTACCAGAGGAAAGGCTCAACCCAGCTCTTCTGCTCCACACTGTGCCTCACTGGATACACCATTCCAGCTTCTCGCCCACCAGCTTCTACCAAGAAAACCTGCTCAAGCTGCTCAAAGTAGGACAGTGCTTTAATTTGTTCTACTAATAATTGATATTCAAACAGATAATGAAAGACTTCAGTTCTGTTCTTGTGCCCCTTGCTGTGTCGGTAGCGCTGCTCATGTTACGCTTGCCTTCAAAAATCGGTGGCTGATGCTGTTCCTTGTTAATTGGTCTGTCTGCTTGCAGTTCCATTTCCTTAATTGGGTTTTACATACACATAGATTTAAAAGCCTCTGTGGTGCAGAGTGCGTCTTCTCTTTTGTTTGATTTAAATGAGCCAAATATGAAAAACAGTATTTCAAAAGGTCCCACATTTTCTTGCCATTTCAAAAAATCGTTGCACTCTCAAAACTGCTAACAGAAGTACATTTTCAAAAAGTATTTTATGCATTATCTCTTCTAGAGGAAAATAGATTTATGAATCCCTAAAATGAAGCAAAACATGGGTTCGTTAATGTATTCAAGGCAGAATATTTCCTTAGATTCTAAAAAAAAATAGCTTTTCATTCAGGCTCCATTGTGTGATGTTAGCTTTCTGTAGGTCTTAGATTTTCAAACTACATCACTGCTGCTTTCATAAAATGGAGAGAGATTAAATTTATTAAGAATTGAGTTTTTTAGTTAATGGGAGTTTCAGCACCCAGATCAGTTGCTTTCTCCCTAGGCTTAAAGTGGAAAGATGAGGTTGGGCTTTTTTAAGCCTACTTGGACAAAATAATTTAGAAAATAGCTACATTTTCCACAGTCCTGCTGGATACACAGTCACGAATCTTCAGCTCTAAAAACATTTTAATAATTAGAAGTTTTTTGTTCATTTGTATTATGTCCAAATTAGCGAAAGGAGATCTTTGTAGCTGGCTCTGCAAGACATCATTGTTATACAGTCACTCAAGGCAAATCATTTCCAGGCTGATCCTGCTACAGTCTGTTTATAGAGAATTATTCATATGTATTATTTTTATGAAAGTTACTTTGAAAGTTACTTACGTTATGAAAGTTACTCTGCCAAAGGAATGCTACTTTGTTCGTAGTTTCTTCAACAACAAATTTATTACTTTAAGTTTTACAAGGGCAATTGAACTTAAACTTGAGGTTTCAATTAATTATTCTTTTCACTTGCTGCCTTTGTGTGAAAAGGCCTTGTAACAAGGTTTAGAAGTCTTGGCTGTAATTTGTATTTATTCTGTTGAAAAATGGGCTACCTCTGACAGAACAAGTGAGAAGGAGGCATCCTTCCAAGCAAGGAAGTTATATAAGGATTTTCTCCTAGTTTTCTGACTTCGGGGCCTCGAAACTTTTCTGTGAAGGACTGTTTTGAATGAGAGAAGAAATAAGGAGAAAGTTCAGTGTGTTAAATCCGGCAACAAATAAACAAAATTCGGGATGGGAGATAAGAAAGTTAAAATACTCATCAGACCATGGTGGACTGAGATAATGATGATTAGAAACTGTGGCCTTTCATTTTTCCTCTACCCCCTTATTTGTTAAAAGTAATTATTCCACATATCTTGCTTTCTAAATTTTTGGTTAATAAAGACTGTGCAGAACAGTTACTTTCTCCGAGTCCCTTTAGAAAAGATTTAATGCTAGAGCTTGTTCTTTTTATAGGCCACTTCTAAGTCCAAGTACAAAATGTTTCACAAAATACTTACTTAGGAATTTTACTTCTTACCTGTTTTCCTAATAGGAATGGAAAAATGAAGTCAGATACTTAGCAAAAAATAAAGGTTTAAATTAAATGGATCCTCCCTCTCCTGGAGAATGTTTGGTCTCCAGAATAAGCAAGAACAGCAAGTTGATGTGAAACCTAGTTAATCTTTATCTCTGTATTTGGTTGTTTGTCATTTTTTAGAGAAATTCTAAATCCAAAGGATGTAATCACTGCCCAGTTTGACAACACAGACTCTAGTAAGGATTTCTGCAGCCAGTCTTGTCTGTCCACATTTGAACTGAAAAGGAAACCCATTGTCACCATCCACACCAACAGCATTTCCAGCAAGTGCAGCATGTGCCAGAAGAATGCAGTGGTAATTGCCGATTTCCTCATTTGAATTTCTGTAGCTCAGCATAACTTGCTGTCTCAGAGATGAACACGAATATTCTTTCTGTCCTTGCTGTATATTCCTGTTCTTCCAGATCAGGCACGAGGTGAATTACCAGAACGTGGTGCACAAGCTCTGCAGCGACGCCTGTTTCTCCCAGTTCCGCTCGGCCAACAACCTGACCATGAACTGCTGTGAATATTGTGGAGGATACTGCTACAGTGGCTCTGGCCAGTGTCACGTCCTGCAGATAGAGGGGCAGTCCAAAAAGTTCTGCAGTTCCGTATGTGTGACAGCTTACAAGCAGGTACATGTGATGGGGCAAAGGGCAATGGATTCCCGCTCCCAGAGAGCAGGGTTAGATGGGATGTTGGGAAAAAATTGTTCCCTGGGAGGGTGGTGAGGCCCTGACATGAGGTGCCCAGAGAAGCTGTGGCTGCCTCATCCCTGGAAGTGTCCAAGGCCAGGTTGGATGGGGCTTGGAACAATGTGGGATAGTGGAAGGTGTCCCTGCACACAGAAGGGGGTGGAACTGGGTGAGCTTTAATGTCCCTTCCAACCCAAACCATGCTGGGATTCCATGATTCTGTATTTGGACAAAATACCAAAAATAGTATCCATCTAATTTTTGGTTAGATTTTGGATGTTTTAAGAAACACCCAATTTCCTAGTTGATTATTTCAGTTATTGTTTTGGTCTAAGGTAACTGCTTTTTTCATTTCACAGAATAACAGAATCATTAAGGTTGGAGAAGCCCTCCAAGATCATCAAGTCCAACCTTCAGCCAAATACCCCAGTGCCCACTAAACTATATCACAAAGTGTCACAGGTCAAAGTGGGTTTTGAACGCTTCCAGGCATGATAATTTGCTGCTTAATCTTTGTCCAAACATGTTGCTCTGTTTTTCCCTCACCACTGGACCAGCTACCAGAGAATTCCAGTGTGGGAGAAGGCATAGTGGGACCCCAAGCAGCAGCCCACTGTGACTGTTTTCAGCCCTGAGATGCTCCCTGTTTTAAAGAATATTCTTTATTAAATTGTAGCCTTAGAATTAAGTAAAGATGAAAAGTAATAATTAGTTGATAATTATGATTTAACTTTTAAACTTTTCATATATATTTTTGATTATAGTGGATCCTCTTGAAGGCCCGAGCATTTAGGAGAACCTTAATTCACTATAATAGCTCAATTATTTTTGAATGACTTATTTTAATTAAATTACTTCAGGAAAAATTGCCTTCTGATAAAAGAAAGTAGCTTCATTTTGTGACTTGACTCTGCTGTCCCATTACCCAGACCACTTAGGCCAAGAAAGGCTTAATGAATTAAAAAAAAATATTATGGTGAATGTATTTCATCCAGAAAATTACCTTCAGAATTAGTTGTCCTCTGAAACAAATTTGGAAATAAAATTAAATAAGCTGGAAAGGTTTTCATGCTGCTTTTATATCACACATCAAAACCCCATATGTGATAGTTCTCTTGAAAATACAGTATGTTCAAAGCTTATAAGGTTAAATCAAATCTATTTTTAATTGATTTTTAAACAGCATTCAGCTCAATTGTCAGGTACATTCTGATAGTTTCTGGAGGTTTGTGGGTGTTTTTAAATCCCTAAAAGCTTACACTCTGTTCTGTCCTGTGAAGAACTGGAATAGCTGGTGATTGAACAAAGTGCATTTTTAAGGCTGTCATACTAAAATAATCTGGTGCACTAATTCTCAAAGTTTTTTCCAAACTTAAAGACCTTCAAAACCTTAGACACAGAAAATGTGTCTGTGAAAGTCAGGCTTTTTCCTGTGTCTCTCTTCAAAAGCATTTTGTGGACCATACACTGAGAACTGTGATCATTACTAGCAGATGGATCTCTTTCCCATTTTGCTACCAAACATCATCAGGGGACCTGCTTCTCCCTGTTCCTTGTTTCCTCAGCTGTTCAGTGGGAATATTGCTTACATACACAGCTGATGCATTAAAAATCAGAAGGAAAATGTCAGTTCTCAGCATGATGTTTGTTTGTCCGATACAAGGTGCTGATCCGTGCCAGTACAACCTGTAGTGGTGTTTGCAGTGGAGGCCTTTGCCCAGGCAGTCTGGTACTGCTTCAAGTGGCTTGGGAAGGTACTCAAACCAGAGCTCAAATCAGTGTATCTGCGCCATAAATCACACAGCTGGAAAACAAGTGCTGTTTCAAGCACATCGGCACACTTTATAAATGTTTTCTATATTAGCGATGATTTCCAGGGTAATAAAAATGCCAAGTTTCAAATATACAACCAATTTCCGTGTTTCCACAGAAGTCAGCTAAAATTACACCCTGCACACTGTGTAAGTCCCTGAGATCTTCAGCTGAGATGGTGGAGAGCACAAATAACTTGGGGAAGACGGAACTGTTTTGTTCTGTCAACTGTTTGTCGGCATACAGAGTAAAAATGGTCACTTCTTCAGGTGAGCTTATCCTTTTACTTCTGCAGAAACTTAATTTCGTGTGGCTCATATCCAAACTTCATTTGTCTTGAAAGTTAAGGCCGATACTCTTTTTTTGGGAGGGTGGGAAGTGGCCTTTTTTTAAAAGGGAAGCACTGAGTTGGGAATGTAAGGACATTCCACCACAGATAAATATAGCAGTGATGGTACAGCCGTTTCAGTTTCAGTTTTAGGGAC